>QFEC01020296.1:0-15767 GCA_003316585.1 Gomphus bonarii | reverse complement strand
GTGTTATCAGACGGCGCGTCAATCCTCACGGGGGCGAGCGCAGACGCAGGACGCTCTCTCCGCAGGAAAGAGAGGAAATGCGCTCACCCAACCACGGCATGCGTGTCCCGCCCCCCAGTTTCCCGAGTACGAACGGGAGTGTGTTGCCTACGCCTCCCAATACCGCACCACACATCGTGGCCCCCGCCGCTATCTCTACACCCACCTCTGCCTCTGGTTCTGGCTCTGCCTTTGGATCTGGCTCTGCTCCATCCTCCGCAACGTCCTTAACGTCGCCCTCAGCTACATCACCTTCTGGACCAAGCGTGCCACCTCCAGCAACCTCAGACCCCTCCGCCGCGCCCGCCATCCCCGCTCCAAAACCCCCCCGTCGCCGCGCAGGCAAGTATACGAAACGTGTGTTTGTCAACCCACAATCCCAGGCTGGAGGCGCAACGGGCGCAGGTGTAGGAGCAGTTGGAGCAGGCCCTGGCGCAGGTGTGGTAGGTCCTGGTGTTGGTCCTGGTGTTGGTACTGGAATGGGTCCAGGTGTAGGTCCTAGTGGACCCCCAGTATCGGTGCCTGTGCCTGTCTCGGCGCTCCAGCACCCTCCACAGGCTCCACATGGGCATGCGGGGCATATGATTCCTTCGTCGCAACAACAGCAGCACCCGCACGGCCAACACCCTCCCCAGCATCAACAGCAGCACCCGCACCAACACCTGAATTCCCATTCCCATCAGCAACACCCACACCCTCATCCCCACGCTCACGCCACGCATCGTCAATACCATTCATACCCTTCACAAGAGCATCCTAATCAGCACTCGCACTCGCACTCCCCAGAACCTGTACACCTCAACCTGGACGCGAACGCCTCCGGGACTGGAAATCCGCCGCCGCCGAATTTGGTGCCTGTGCAGTGGAGGTGAGGTGACGATAGAGATGTGAAGGTGATGGTGGATTTGGGTGTGGTGGGGTGAATGGGGATGTGGGGCGAGAAGATGGAGGGGATGAAAGAAGGAAAAGGAAGAGAGAAAAGAAATCGGGAGAAGAAGGTGAATAAGAGTCTAGTTGAGAGAAAGAGGAAGGAAAATCAAGGTATTTGAGAAGGATAAATAAACCTCCCTCGTGGTGAAAGAGAGCGCAGAGAGCGCAAAACCTCGCCGTTGTCACCTCGCGTCTTCCTCCTTTCATGGTACACCACAGCGCATCATACCCGCATGGATGGCCTCAGCGATTGCGTACTGACATCATTCAACTGATATATGTTCCCTCGCTGTGTATACACCGCGCTATGCCCTCACATCGCATATAACACCCCGCCCCTATGCAACTCGTATCACTACATCATCCATGCACCACTATGCAACAACTCATATCTCCCCCCAATGCGCCCCGCGCGCCACGCCGCCTCCACAACTAGGCCTAGTCGAGTAAAACCAAAACCAAACAATGTTGTCGTTTCGCCTCGATGTGTAGCGGGTCGAGTTCGTCGCCGAGTGTTTTATTTTCTCTCTATTCCTCGCTTGTGGGGGTCGACATGAATAGATTTTCTTTTCTTTCTTCCTTCTTTTTCTGATGCATGCGCACGGTTTTGCGGATTCGTGGGTTCACCCTTTCGTAGTTTTATGGGCTGACCTGGCCGTTTTGTGGTTTCATGGGTTCATGGACTTTGAGGTTTACGGGTTCGAATCGATATACTCGAATTATTTTCTAACAGAAATACTATACTCTTCGTGGGTATTGATTCTTGCTTGTTTTTTGCTTGTTTGTTTTCCCTCTACATGGCGCGTCGTTTTCGCTCGTCTTTGTCAGGGTAAGAGACCGTTGACTGGTTGTTCGTTGTCGGGCTGTCGGGCTGTCGTGTCTCTTTCTTCGCACGTCGACTTCCCGTCTTCCTTCCAAGTTCGACTCTCTTTCTCTCTTTGTGTCTTTTTCTGCTTCTGTTTCTGCTGTCTTTTTCATTACCTTTTCTTCCGCTATGACCTCCCTTCCGCTATGATCTCCCTTCTACAGAAATGAATAAGTGTAGATATCCCACGGTATCATTTTTTCTTTCTTACAAGATGGGGTAACGTTTTCACTACGATTGTTGATTCGACCACTACATTTCAAGGGACTTAGACTTGAAGCTTGCAAGCGACCTATATACATCTCTACTCACAAAGAATACCCTCGAATAATAATAAGTGCTCGATATTCACTATCGGCGCAGACAAACATGTTCTCCAAACCCCCACAACTCCGTATATATCGAACCTGCCTGCCTGGCCTGTTGCTCCTTAATCTGAGGTCCCCTAGCGAAGGTCAGGGCTTCTCGTTTCTTCATTAATGGGATTAATGGCAAGGTTGGAAGCCAGCCCCTTCGAATGAATGTCGACCCTGTTCATAATAATAATCTTCAGGGCTTGCAGGAAGTCTAATGGATATTTATGGGTCTCTGGTTAGGTCTGGCTAAGTAAGGGGGGAAGCTAGCTAATGTAGCCGCGGCAGCCACAGCCACCCCATACAGCGAAGAAGTAACCCACGCAACCCATACAAAAATATAACCGACTTATCGAGGATATATTGTGTGCTTGGTACATCATATATCAATTAGAGAACACAGTCGATGGTGTGGCGTCGTTTGGAGTAGCCGATGTCAGTTTGTGTCAGTTTGTGGCGGCGCTAGATTCTATCGATCGTTCTAATATGTTGTATTGAAATGTGTCGACTGCTTCTTCGTATCTGATGCTACTTATTACGGTAATTCAAAGACGACCCAGGTACGTGCTACTGGGGTGACGCAGCTGCTACCGCTACGCGGTGTCCAATTTCAATTTCAATTTCATTTAACTTGTTGTTGTTGTTCTTGGTTTGGATTCTTCGAAGGGGCTGTCTGTTCTTTGTTCTGCAATCTGGAAGTGACGTCTCGAACTTCGACTTCGGAGTGGCTGAGCGGGCTCGGGGTAGGACGAGATTTTTTTTATGATATATTAGCCCCTGGGGTTCTGGAAGGCTGGATGGCTGGACATGAGGCTTTAAGGTAGGTTCTTTAATTGCTGTGCGTTGGGAACCGCCGTGGGGATGCGAAGATTTGCCAGTGCTTCGTCGTGCCGAGGTCTAAGACGAGGACACATGCTATATATTATTGTTGCTTTTGCGAGGTTCGATTCGGGTTAGAACGACCCCTACTGGTGGCATAGGTTCGCATCTCTTTGTGAATGGTGATTGTCATGACATGGCGTGGGATGCTAGCTTGACAATCATTGTGATATTACTGCGGTTAGTCCCTGTCCAGCTCCTGTTCGTAATGGAGAGGCTTGCGAGTGAGCGGGGGTCCAGGGGAGGATATTGCACTCGACCGAGTCCGAGTCATAGCTCGATAGCGATGGGATCTAGAATGTGCCCCAGGAAGTGCTGGTATACACAGCAGGCGCGTTGGGCACGGTGCCATCGGGTGTGTGCCACCTGGGTGGCACACTGGCAGCGCGAGAGTGGGCATGTCACGGGCGAGGTAAGTTGGATTTCGCGGCGCCGAGCTCGATGCGTGATGGGCACGAGTTTGTTGGACGTTGGAGTGTTGGAAGGTGCCGGTGATGCACAGGCGAGCTTGTGTTCAGACGAAACGATGCATCAACGGTCGGTACACGGTAGGGATTTGTTCTTTGTCAGCTTCTTACAGGAAGCAGACATCGCTTCGGAATCAACAAACTGCCACCGCGATATATCGCTCGACGTCATCGGTGGATGCCCCTTGCCATCCCATCTCAGCAGCAGACGTCGGCTACGAACAGCTCCTCGGAGCGACCTGGTAAGCCGATTCCTGGAACAATCGACGTCATCTTATCAGCGCTGCATCATTATCGATTATCATCATTGACAGCTAGTTGACAGATGACGTCGATACCGCTGACCGCGTCTACTGACAATCTACTACCAGCAGGTTATATAAACATCTCTTCTCGCGCGCACTGCACATCCGACGTCGATGAAAACAGCACACCCCTCCCACCCCTCCACCGAGAGCCTGGCTGGGCCCTCACTGATAACCAATTATTCGTTCTGCGTACCCATCCCCCTTCGGGCCCACACTGCATCCCCTATATATAATACGCACGAAACGCATGCTCCATGCCACGACACAATGCCTTCCTGCCACACTGGCTCGACGTCCTCACGCTCTGACATCTCATGACAAGTCGCAGTCGGCAGCAAAGTGACACCTCAACTGACACTTGCTCGTGGACACAGACTCCGGAGAACGGTGCACCAAGCTCCTACTATGCGTCACTGCCATTTGCCGAGGGTGTAAGTATAACTACCCGTGCAGGCCCGTCCCATTGGGGCCAGCGGGGAAAAGTGCCCACAAGTCAGGCGTGTGAGGTCACGGTTGATGTGATAGCCGTTATTACTACATTGGGAGATAGTATTTTCAGGGTTGGGCGGCTGGCCAATATATATTTCCTCGAGTTCAGAATTGACTTTTTAGGGATTTGAGTTCAGCAGTTTGTGTGATGATGTCGGACCGGGCGCGATTCATTGTCAGGTTTTGGCGGGCGGATTGGGTTAGGGTTCTGCTTGGCGGGATGGATTTTGGGTTTAAGAGATGTTCTGAGTCTTCAACGATGACGCCTGGAGCCTGAGGCCCCGAGAGGGGAGTGGAAGCCACGGTACGTTGTTGCGGTTCGTCCGGGAGCTGTTCTGCTTACTTATTCCAGGCTGCTTATTTCAGTTGGTGACTACCATGGGTGGGAAGGAGAAGTATTTGGTGTGTGTCTGTGCGTCCGAGTGCGAGGCTTTGGGCTGGATGGCCCAGATTTGGTGATTTGTGAGTAGGTCGGGCCGAGTGCGGGGTCCGGGTGCTGTCACGGTGTATTGGAGTGTCGTCAGTAATGCTAGCCACCGAGTGGTCTTCGAGTTCAAATTGGTCCTGGTCCTGGTCCTGGTCCTGGTCCTGGTTCTAAAGCCAAGGCCGCCCGCATGACATTGACACGTCTGTTCGAAATTCGAACGTGGGCGTGACGCCAGGTTGGGGGAGTAGTAACCGAGTGTCATGGTTTTCTTCTAGCGTCCATGCGGTCGCGCTTGATCTGTGGTATGGGTGTAGGTGCTTCGACTCGTCCCTCAATTGTTCTTTGCTCTTTGTTCTTCGTCCTTTGTCCTTAGCGCTCCCAAGTGACAGCTTAAGTTCGACTCGCAGGTTTCTGATCAGACTGATTCACGCCTTCCCTTGGTGCCTGGCCCCTGGTTCTCGAGGTGTGTTGCCACAGTGGTCAGTACACTGTGTACTGTAATCTGTGGACTTTGGACTCTGCACATGCGGTTGTTTTTTCTCAGGTCCAACGTTCAACGAACGTTCATGCCCGACGTGCGGGTTCGTGCTCCGCGCTCGTGCATGGGCTAGGGATCGGTGCCTCAGACGTCAGTACCTTGGGCATTGCAGCACTCACTCCTGTCGACTGTCATGTCTCACTTTCAGTTGTTCTCTGTCAATGTGGCGCTGAGATCCTGGTTCTTTTTCTTGCTCTTCTTTCTCATTGAAGTCGTCCCCTCGTTACCCCACCTCCGACATCCATCATGATACACGACACTTCGTTGGCGTGCAAACTCATTTACGCTCATGCGCTTGCTATTCTCAATAACCTTGAAGCTCTTCTTCCCCCCTCTCCCCTCTCTATGTATTCTTCTTTCCATCCTTCCAAGCTCGACATGCCTTAACCAAGTTTCGCGGCAATCTTCCCCCATCCAACTTGCCTATCAATCTCGCGAGTCTTCTCTTCGACGCTATCCTCCTTGCTCTCTCTAAACTTAGTAACTTGATGCTCGTGTAATTTCCTTTCCTCCCCTTCCTCCGCTCTGGTGGATTCCTCTTCCCTCGACTCTCCAATTTCGTGTGGTACACCACAAGACACGGCAGATGTACAATATTAACTAACGAGTGTCACTACGTGTTCGTCCCGTGGACACATCGTTATAACAAATCGCATATCGAAATTTAATCATCGAAAACCAGGGTTTTTCCATAGATTGCGACCACACTCGTTCCCGCAACCTCAATCCTTGTTCACTGCGTTTTCTATTCCCAATAACTTGGGGCTCTTCGTCTACCCACCCTCCCCATGATTTCTTCTCTCAAGCCTTGGAAGATTGACTCGCTTCAACTGAGTCTCAACACTCATTCACCCAACTAACTTGGTTGTTCAACTGATGACTGTCTTCATGACTCTTACCCTTCCTTTCGCCACACCACCTTGGTATATCGATGTTCAACCAATTATTCCTCCATCTATACTTCTCTTCCATTAGCTCTCCCATTAAAGCACACGGCAGATTTAAAAAAATTTCTCACCACATATGGCACTTGACACCACCGTGAATGGATCGTTAAAATAAATCACACATTACAATCTGATGAGCAAATAAGGATTTAGGATTTAGGATCTAGATACTTTGTCACACAGTTGTGACGGTGAGTAGTATAATTAATTCTTGAGATGCAAGACTGTGTGATTATGTATGATTTAACTGATGAGCATGCTCTAATGCTTTCGTCCCGAAAGATGGACGTAGATATGTTCCAGGAGGAATACTTCGAGACAGTTGGTGGTGTCAACTTACGACTCTGAAAAAAATTTCCATTTTTATCCATTGAGCTTCATGTACGATATTACATTTTCTACCTAGTGATTGACTGTCCGGAGAGCAACAAAAACATTAACCCTAAGGCATGGGCCGATTCCAAAACGGACTAACGATCCCAGAAAATTATAATACTGTTGAATAATAATAAGGACTAGGGATAATATATGTGGCAGGCACGAGCACATCGCGAATTAAGCGCAAGCAAAGTGAGTAGTTGTTCCTCTAGTATCTAAGAAAGCGTCCATTACATAAATCAACCAAAACAAAGGTTCTGTGTTCCATGGTAGGTAGTGGATACGGGCACGTGGGCGAATTCGTTATTACACTTGGGACTTTGCTATTTGCAATTCCATGTTTTGCGTTTGCACCTGCGGTCGCAAGCTATTCTGGAGGTGTCCTGAGATTTCTCACCTGATTTCTTGGGAAGTTTTTCATGTGCCAGCCTGGTTGAACTTTCATTTTTGTGAAAAAATTGTTATTTTTTTGAAGAGAGGGATATGCCACTAGATGCTGGAACGTTCTACTTAGTGAGTTTTTGGTATGATAGGGATGCTTGAGATTAAGGGGAACGGGATGGAGGAGAATTTGGTTGGGTGCTGCGCAGATATATACGGCCCACCAGGGAGAGAATTAGCCGATGCTAAGTCTCTTGCCTTCTATATAACCTCTTCTTGAAAGCCCTTTCATTCTTATTTGGGGTCTTCACTTATCTGAAGTATGCAACATCGATATCTGAACCTCCATTCGAATGTTCTTTCTACAGGCGAATTTGCAAATTGCTGCGCCGTGGGAGAGGATGCTGGAGGTTGGAGAACTACCGAGGAGTTATTGGGTTTATTAATAGCTGAGCTTGAGCTTACAGGTACCCACCCCCGGACGGGGCGATGGCGGAAGGCGACGGATATGTAAACGGGGGAAGGCGGGAGTATCCAATTTGATTGAGCGGCGGAGGCGTTATACAGCCTTACGGCGCTACGGTGCAAGGCGGAGGAGAAGCTAGGCGATGGATGTAGACGACCCTGCTACAAATGGATTTGACCCACTGCAAGGTCTCTCACCACAAATTTCCAATCCATTAAGTGCGAAGAATTGAAGACGAGGGAAGGGGGTGGGGTACCCATTCTATAATTACCGTCCGAGGGCGAAGCTCTGGTCTGGTAGTTGTCGGCGCTCAGGGAATGGGGGTCGAAGATAAAATGTAAATAGCACTGGAGGTGGTGAGATTACTGCCAGGCACAGCCATTAGCTAGTGTAGTGAGCGGCGCGCAGACGCGTACCTCGCCCGGAAATTGGGCAAGACATGCAAAGAGTAGCCCTTTATCAAGAATTCTTTTCACACTGCTCCCCAGGCTCCTGGTTCCCAGCCCCAGAAAATGAAGATCATCATCTGCTGTGGTATGAGTCCATGCTAATGATGAAACGATAACCCCTCTCAGGTTCGGACGCGCTAATATAAGTAACGGCGAAGAGCCAAATAAATTAGAAAAGGAATGGAATTACCAAGAATCGCAGAATGGCGAGGAACGTACTATAGCGACGATGATGTAAATACGTCGGCGGAGAGGTATTAGAGTTATGGTAAGTACATTAATACAAGTACACCCCGCGCTGTCCAATTTATAATTTCTCTGTCGTTGTGTGATAAACGCCCAAACATAGAAAAATCACCGGTCTCAAGTTTCGGATGGCGCAATGAATCAAAGCTTCCAACATAACGGCACTTGCGCACTAGTTTACCTCCATTTTCTCTCCCCCAGCTTCCCCCTGGTTGGCAATGCTTCCTACCCTGCCTGCGGCATTAAATATCAGACATGAAAAAAAGACCAAATACCACAGCCTTGTAGCCAATTAGAAGTACAACCGCCACCGACCGGAAGCGGAGGCACCCCGCCTCAATAGGGAAGTACTAAGCAAAAATGTGAACGTTCAAAACGTCTATACCACAAAAGGTAGTAATTTTATCTTGCCATCATATTAATGGGCTAGACCATAGGTCTTCTCACCCTAACCTCAGACGCGCCCCTAGCCAGTAAACTCAACGTGTGTTGTAAAAGCAAGAAAACTTTGGACGCAGATGTCATAATAGACTAGTGCAAATTTGCATATTCCATCCGTCCAAAAACATCTTGCGCCGTCGTGTACAAAGTTAAATTGCCAATTACAACTCTCAGATGGAAAATGAAACTGGTTATTAGCTCCCCTGGCTGGGGGGCTTCTTCTTAACTGCCTACGGCAGAATATCATTACACTTCCAAGCTTAAATGAGATGACTGACAAGAAAATGAAAACCCACATTGCAATATTCCAAGTCGTGACTCGCCTCGTCCAGTATACGCGTGAAGCCGAAGATACCGAAGAAATGTAGGATTGATATGGTGAGCTATGACTGAAACTTAGGGGGTACCCAGAAACTTAGACGTACATCCAAATTTTTATCCACATGAGCAGAATTAGAAAATTCACCCATACTCATATATCATCAACATTTACAAAATCAGGTTGGATAGACCACTTAATGTAATTAATATGATACTCACGAGACAATATCTGATATTGTATTTGTTACCTCTCTTTACCGGAGAATTTTGATTTATGGTAAAAAAACTCTCTGTGTGATATCGAAGGAATTGCCTTGGTCGATTTCATGAATTTTAGAATGAGGTCTGTGCTTCCACTCACCATTCCCGCCTTGCGAATTCTCCCGCTCTTAACTCAGCACGGGCTAGGCAATATATATATAATCAGGTCAGCAACAAAGGACGGTGGTTATTTCTAATCATCACTGTCGGTATTATTGCCGACTTTCTTTCTTTCTTTTATTATATTTTTATTTAATTTAATTTTCTTCTAACTCCTACCCGTCAATAACAGTTCATCTAGGATCAACGTTAATCGGGATAATGCGGGAGTTTTACCATGTCCAGCGTAAGGAAGGAAGAGGAATTTGAGATCCCGTACAGGGAATTCGAACGGCTAAATTTTGGCGCTGAATGGGTTGAATAGAAACCGTCGAGATCGATGAACTTTATCGTCAATGTGGCATGAGTTCAATCGAAGCATGTCAGGAGTGAAGAGCGGAGACATCACCTAGACGCGAAGAGAACTGGCGGATGCTGTGGAAATGCGGTGCGCTCACATGCTACATGCTGCGCGGCTAGCTTGGATGCGTATACGACTGGAGGTATGGCCACATTTTGAACGATCAACAAGAGAAATTAGACATACTATGGTGCACGCCTATATTACTCCATATCTTGATATATCCATCAGGCTTCTTTCAAAAGTTCTGGTACAAAAGTTTATTACTACGCACCATAGGGTTACCCCTTGACAAGATGTCAATGGCACATGCGACAGGTTGCGTCAGTTGACCAGAAAAAGAAGTCTGAGAAGAAGCTTACAATTCCTCCGCTTCCTCCTCCTGACTGTCGTGTAGTGTAAGAAGGTAGAAACACCTTGAATGAGGTCATCTCGTCGACCGGAAATGATGTCAACCACGCGCAGTTCTTAAATCATGATAAATCCGGGGCAATACTTCGACGAGCGACAATCAAGGGCAACTGATAACCCGTCCATTCTTGGGCCCAGTTCTCAACCTGAAATTCTCAACCTGGAAATACCTGCATCATGTCATGTCTCATGTAACAACTTATCTGACGCCGCATTGAATGCCAGGGTTTTGCAGCGTTATCAATAATAGGAGTGCCAATTGAATAGGGCTGCCAGCAGATCTGACACATAACATGACTACATACGTATAAATCCAAGTCGTAACATGGGAAGTGCCATTTTAGAGTTATTAGGGCATGCCCGTGCTGTGCTAGAGTCTATCTAATCCATGGAATATACAATAATCATATAAACACCCTGCATTCAAGCAAGAAAGTACTACGTGCATGAAAGATTCCAATACAATAGGTAGAATTCATAGACCTTTCGTGACAGTAAGTGTCAAGCTAAGTGGCACCGATAGAGTTTCTCTTCAGGAAAAACTTTGCAATGCTGTTCCACTCCTCGGCTTCAGCGTCAACAAATTTCCTCTATTCATTCAAGTTAGTCGTCAGTCACATATATCAGGTGTTTCAGTACCATATAAATCTAACCAATTGGTACGGCCTCGAAGCGATCTCGAATGACACTAAGCTTTCGAGTCATCCACATAACTGGCAGCTGTCAACCATACATGTTCGTCCGTCAAGTTCTTATCCATAGGCTTCTTTCGAAGCACTGTCTTGCTTAAATGACTTCTGTTACAGCGGAATAGAAAATTGTAGCCGATCAGTGTCAGAACCCAACAGGCCTGTTGAATGAATCCATCACAATCGTTCAGGACCCTGCTGGCTTTGGTTGTTTTTATGTAATATTGGCAACGACATGTGCCACAGATTTAGGGCGCCAATTTGTTTTTTCTTGTGTGTCACGATAGTAGCGAACGTTTGTGCAGCCAGAAAACACCTATGTGGCCACAATGGAGTCCATTCGTCTGAATTCCCCTCCTCAGAACAGAAACGACTCTTCATGCATATAGAGCACACCCCTCAAATTGACTGTAACACAGGCTCCAATCGGACAGCCATTTGATATTCTGTGAACGGATGATCACCGATCCTAGGATAATCCGTTACGTTCAACCCCACTACCAGGTTCTGTTCGGTCTTATACTCATTTTCTTCAGTGGAGAGACGTCGAGGAGGCTTATTATTTTAACATTCCATCCTCAGGCTCAGGCACCCCATCTAGGACCATC
Source organism: Gomphus bonarii (assembly GCA_003316585.1). Lineage (NCBI taxonomy): Eukaryota > Fungi > Basidiomycota > Agaricomycetes > Gomphales > Gomphaceae > Gomphus > Gomphus bonarii. Next base: position 4,414 of record QFEC01020296.1, on the reverse strand, counting down.
TTGTCTCTGGTCGGTAATCAGACACATATAGCCTTGGACTTTGGGAACTCTTACCCCGGCCCAGCTCTTCCCCAAATTATACACAAAACCTATTTCAAACAATCATCGGACATATATCCCCACAAGTATGGTTTCGGCATCCATTTCCGCCTGTCATCATTGCATATTAATCCCCTACCCCCTTCGGATCTTACGCTGCCAATCACTTTGGAGTTTCTTCTCATCTATGATACAGGAGCAGGGACGCATGCGAGGGCCACATGACTCGGAGGGCCTTTCGGAGTCTGGGCCATAGATTTGATATAAAGCCTTGCTGGTCCCTCGACACTCTAGGCAGTAGGTACCAGTTGTCATGGCCCATATGGTACTTTTGAACTCGCAGTCATGTGCATGGATATTAGTTCCACACCACACAAACTGCCCGTAGTCTTTTTATTCAGGAACATGTCAGTTCTAGCGGCAGCCCGGCACATGACATTAATTCGTGTCTATGTTGCTCACTTCCTACTGCAATCCTCGTGAGCTTAAAGACGATTGTTTTAAGACAGCTGGTGTGGTCGTATTACAAGCGGATTTTCAGACTCGTTTTATTTTGCGACTTAGTGATCGGCAGACTTGTTCGATATGTACCCTTGTGAACACAGTTACTGCCTCGAAAGTTAGTCCTACTGCTCTCTATATCTTCCGTTGAGATGTTATGCCTTAACATGATCTGTACGTCGCCCGTACAACTATAGCTTCAGCACCAAATCACCTTTATTTCATCCCCTTCCTTTTCTTGTCTCTCAGTTTTCACCCCTCAAAAGACTTCAAGTATGTGTTTTAATCTTTCGCAAAAGATCAATATCCAGGCAAGGCACCCCACAGATAAACCGTTAAATAGATTGGATCAGCAAGTACTGGATGTTGGACCCGGAGATCAGTACGGAATAAGTAACATGATTATCATAAAATTTTAAAGTCTTATTACACAAACTCTACATTTCAACATCTATAGACGAAGCTCTACACGCATCGTATCGATTATACTTGGCTTAAGTAATCAACACGTCCTGTACTCGGTTCTTGCAATGCCTACTCTCTCACTGCCAGTTGTCTATCGCTATATACGATTCTTGATAAACCCCGCGATAACGGAACCGCTTACCCTTCGAAAACTTCTTGAAATTGCCATGTCACAGTCGTTCGGAGTGTCACGAGCTTCGACTTATATAGATGTACTTTGGATTTCCACAGATGGACACGCCACAGTCATCCGTATCTCTGACTCGTGAGTTCTTCTTGCCTTTCGAGGTGGTGTTTTAACGTTCCTAAACGTTCAACACGCCTCGCAGAGATGCAGAGGCTATCTTAGCCGCAGTAGTCGTGTCAGACAGCCCCATTCGTTTGAGTGTCACTAAACACTCTACTTTTCTTCCTGCACTTCTAGCGGATGCTGAAACTTGGGCTGTTCACGCTGGGACCACAGCCAAGGATAAGCAATGACGATAGCGATGCATTGGACGATGAGGTCCGATCGTTTATACACTGGATTTCTACATCTATCATGGCAACAAAAATGGCGGGACAATAATCTTGGAGTCAAAAACTGATGTGCTGATTAGGAATGCGGGGTGTTAATACTACAGCTTAGACAGCTTAGAGATGATGGGCATGCTACTCGGTCAATCGATGCTCTCTGGCCCATTCCACGAAGTCATCGATGCTTGAGGGCCATGCGGCTGTCGGTTGATGTCAATAGAAAACGAGACTCTCGACTGTTAGGCTAACCTTCCAAACTGTGCCTTTTAAACTTTGGATCAATGGTACGAGCAAAACTAATAAACTGCATTTGTTCATTGGCACAGGACTGATATGCATATTAAATGATAGTACATACCATGGTCCACGTGTCTCGGCTTATTCCCTTTCCTCCCTTCTCACTGAGGAAATCAAACCACCACTCAGTATGTTTATCTGACCAGCCCTGATTTGAAGCTGCGGCTTCCTGCACGGACTCATCTTCATCGTCATTGTTGTTACTATCTTCCTCTACATGCGCTAATGCACCACCTTTAACAGCATGAGGAAGTAAAAGTCCCCAAAATGCTTGCGCTGTGTCGGTGGCTAGAGGCCATAGTCAAAACGCGACACGAAATCGGCTGAGATTTGCGCACCTAGACTCCGTTGACCCTCACTCCGTGCAAAGTCAAATGTAAACAGGTATACCTCCTTGAAGTATCTGAAGTCGGAACCAAGATTGCGCCGCAATCGTGGGAGGGCATTTTTCATACCAGGCAGTGAATCAATCCCCAAATTACGCCACCCATCTCTCCAACCTATTCGTGTGAACTCTCCTACGCCGGGAGCCTTGAGCTCACACGCGACTGCCAATAACACAACGTCTTCAGGATCTACATCCAAATCCGCGCATAGTTGGATTGTGCCATCGATTGATATAGTATCCCCTTGATCTCCACCCCCGATCGCCTTGTACTTGTCAAATAGTGCGTTTAGTTTCTGTGCTTGTGACTGCGCTGCAGAGTCTCTCCGGTTCTGTGTTGCAGACGCTAAGAGTATTCCGTCAGGGTCGTTATAGTACGCGTTGATCGCAGGTTCTGCCTTCCCATATTTCTGAATGTACTTGGTAGCGTCCTTGATCGGCAGATTGGTAACGGCCATAAACTGGCTGATAGCGGCTGTGAACTCTGGGGAAGGGGCCGGCCGGTTGGATGTCTTTGAAGATCTGTTCGCCTTAGACTGCGACATGAAGGGTGTAGAGCTCAGTAATTATGCATGCCAAATGTATGACTCGAAGGTCACGAGCGTACCATTGAGGAAGATAGCAATTTTCGGAAGAAAGACAGTGTGATAAGAAGCACCACGACCAAAGTAAAGTTGAGGTTGAAAGGTAGGAGCAGCAGCGTGGATTGAACGTGACTGGTATATGGGCTTGACACAATGGGCAGGACTTGTGACCGAGAACTCGGTTCTTTCCGATTTTCTTTGATCTGTGGCGCTTTTGTTCACTTGATGTTGAGAGGCTTTTTCTTATGTTATTTATCACAGACAATAAGCGCAAGGACAAAAAAAAACATAAAAGCATATCATCATATAAGTACTACTCATATATCAATGTGCATAAGGAACAGGGGCAGAAAAGCAATACAGTACATAAGTTCTGTTCAGAAAACAGACAGCTGGGAGTCTAGCCATGCAATCGGGTTCGATATCTCCCAAATCACTCTTCATTTTTACCCGATGAGTGAACCCAGTTGGCAATCTCTAGCAAGAAATCGTCTGTTAGTCCAGGCTTAAAGTTCAAGAACACCTCTGCGGTGTTGGAGGCAGAAGAAAAAAAAATTTTTAATTGAGTTCTTGGGGTTGGGGCAGGTAAGCTATTCTGAGGATTGAATTTAGTATACAGGGAAGAAGTGGAAGAGGAAAGGGGATGCAAGAAGCGCTGTACACACCACCGAACCCAGTGGCTCCTGTAGTCTCACGCGGTTTGTGAGAGTGAATAAAATCAGACTGAATTTCTCCAGATCGAACGCTAGAAAACTTGGCATTGATGGGCGATACGATCTCTACAAAATTTCCGGAGGTATCATGTGTTTTATCTGTTCGTGTTGTTGTTCTAAATGAAATAACTCAGAAAGAACAACTGATAAAGCACTGTATCTTCACTCATAAGCCATGCAATCATTCACTCTTGTTGGAAGCATCATGCTATTGTTACAGGACATGATGGAAAGTAATATGCTTGGGGGCTGTTCTTGATGGAACTATGGTGTGCGATGTCATGTTATATATATACCAGGAGGGAGTCCACAAAAATTGATGGGCGATAGAAGCTAATTCCACATTTGCTTCCACATAGCCACCACATCTTTATACGCGGTCCAGATATTTTTGATCGCAGCAAGCGGTTTGTCCTGTTTTGCGTGTCGAATCCTCAGGAGCCTCATCCCAGCCTCAGTCGCCATTGTTGTGCGGATAGATAGTAACTATGTCGAGACCTCTCTGGATACAATTGAACAATAGTGTAGTGTAAGGCAAAGAGAACCAACCCGTAGGTTGCAACTCTTTGACTTCCGGTCTCGCTTGAAATGACACCCTGATAGGCATTGGGATCAAATATGAGACCTGAAAGATGCGTCGAAAGCTCCTGGAGTAGCCACAAGCACGAAGTGGCACCAATTAAATCATAAGTCAAGCCTTTCATTGTTTTGTTTCTGTGACTCGACCAGTCATACAAGGCCGAGACAAGTTCACGCCAATCTTCTGGTTCCACTGGCGATTAATCTCCGAGTTGTTTCAAGGAACAACAGGGTCATCCGGCGGTCTTGTACCCTATACCACAAGCTGGACAATTGGTAGACTCTTTTTGACAGAGTACATTCTAGACCAAGAGATGGTGGCTTCAGAGACGATT
>QFEC01020253.1:0-15397 GCA_003316585.1 Gomphus bonarii | reverse complement strand
TCTATTCATTTCACTCAACCTTATATAAACATTTCCTATCGACCCCTTCTCTACCCACTTCAATAATGGTTACCCCCATCACTACAATATGTCAACCCAATCCAGCCACCACAAGTCTCATCCCTCTTCAATTCTACCCCTTATCTTCACACTGGTCCTTCAAGCCAGAAGACATCAGACAAGTCAAAATGTCCTATGACATACCACCCAAACCCAAACCCATTTTATCCCTTCCCTGGCAGAGACAACCCAAGACCCATCAGCCCTACAAAGCTGGGGACCCATTACACCTAGGTGCATCCCCAAGCCAAAACTTCTGGAAGGGGTGGTAGTTCACTCTCAAAGGCCATGCCAAGATATCGTGCATTGAGAGGGGGGTGATGTCAGGGTTCAGCTTGGAGTTTAGTTTGGAGTTCATTGTCAGTTTGTCATTTATTGTTTATGTCTTTCCATGCCTTTACATCCCTTGCATCTGCAGATTACATAATAAGCACCGGGCTAGGGTATATAAGTGTGACTGGTGTAATGGTTACCCCTCAGCTTGATCTCTGAGGATTACAGCTACACCAGGTGGAAAACCCCCTTATCAGCTCAATAATATTGGAGTATCTTGTTGTTGTAACCTTGTCAATAGCATTGCCCTCACAACTCCTAGCATTGAATTCACCATCACTGATGTTAAAAATGGTGAATGATATATGTGGGAGCTTAGAAATTTCAGCCCTAGGAAAGCCAACTCAATTACTCAGGATGAAAATCTCTAGAAACAGAGAGTTAGGGATCATGCATCTATCCCAACCATCCTTCATAAACACAGTCTCCAAATGCTTCAACATCTCATATGGCAAAATTGTCACATCACCAATGGATCCACTCATTGAACTTCATACAGAAGAATGTCCAAACAAAAACAGCATGGACATCTCATATGCCTCACTCATAGGGAGCATGAACTACTGCACCATATTCACTTGACCAGACATAGCATATGCAACTAACAAATGTGTACAATTCACATCCAACCCAAGCATAACACATTGGGAAGCTGCTTGACACATCATCTGATATCTGCTCTACACAAAAGACCATAGGATACTTTACACAGTGGAAGAAGAAGGAATAGAAGGATAAAGTCATAGCCTAGCTGGTTTTACAAATTCTTATTATGCTGGAGATGTCAACAACAACAGAAAATCCACTATGGGGCGGGTATTCACTTTCAACAGATTGCTCATCTCTTGGGCATCAAGAAAACAAAAACTTGTAACAAGATCATCAATGGAAGCAGAATTCATTGCAGCTTCCATGGCATCAGCAGAGGGAATATGGCTCACACAACTCAGAAAAGACTTCTAGCATATATTCACTCCCATCCCTCTCTTCACTGACAACCAATCATTGATTGCATTCACCAAAGACAACATAAACAATTCACATACCAAACACATTGATACACACTACCATTATACCAAGGATCAAGTCACAACTGGGAAGATAGCATTACACTACATCCCCACACTTGAAGACCTGGCTGACATACTCACCAAGGCTTGGTCACCATGCAAGCACATTCAACTCCACCACACAACTTAGACTCAGAAGAATTCAAGGAAAAACAAAAAATACATAAGAAAAGAAGGCTGTAGCATTTTCAGAACCCCTTGATCAAAATTGGGCCCCATATACATGGCACAGTGATATGTGTAACATGGAGCACAGCCTCCTCTGTCCCAAAGTGATTTTATTTCCATTTTTGTTTAGTATTGCAACTATGTATAAGTAGTAACACTTAGATACAGTACAAAAATCAGTTCTTCATGCTATAGTTGCCTGATTGCTCCTTGTACTCACTGGCACTTCACTTACCTCATCATTGTGATTCCCAGCCAAGGCACATCATTCAAGACCTGAAGAGATTCGGAGAACTTACCGGTTACATTTTGAAGTTTCTCACAAGGTTTTGGGCACAGAGACCACCTATTTGTTTTGCTATCAAATCTACAGATCCCCCAGAATACCAAGCCATTCCCTCAGTACTGGTGCTGAAGGGCCATTTGCACCATCACACAGATAATTAGCCAATCTAAAAGAATCCAAAAGAACACATTCAAAGATATCTACCCCACATTGATTATTAAGTAGTTGTCCTGTTTACTAGATGATCCCCAACCCCCCAGGACTCTCAATTACACCATGTACATTAAATACAAGTAGAATGTTCATAGAGACATGGTATTACATTGGAATTTTGTGATCTCTCTTGTTAATATTTTCCCTTTTTATCTACTCTTGTTTCCTGCACATATATTTACCGTTTTATTTAATTTTGATTCTCTTTTTATTTTCTCTCTCTTTTCACTAACTAAAAAATAAGAAACATAAATTTAACGTGTTTATAACACGATCTGTGGTCTTCCTGATATGGCAGAGCCCTATACGAATATTTGACTCCGCTAGGACGCTTCGGTTGAATCCATTACGGCTAGAATAGTTTGTAGGGCCGTGTATAGATGAAAAATTGTAATAACTCAATGGATATGTTTTGACTTGTATGGTTGGTTGATCAGGCCATCCATAAGCTCGTTATAATGAAAAAAGACTCGGATACGCGTATGTACGAGGCCTTTAGGTCATTTGACTCAGTTTGGTTTCGGTTTGCTGACTCTTGATGACTCGTGGACTCGTATATGGTATTTCTGACTTGTGAATAGTATTTTGTACTCGTGAATGGAATGATGGATGTAGAAGTGTATGTACTCTATGTCTGTTTTCCATAGCAGAATTACTCTAGAAATTCATATTGATACTCATATATCTTGCTCATATATTTTACAAAGAAGGCTTGTCAATGAATCACTTGGTCGGAGGCACACATGTCATGTTAATTTTTCGTTCCATCGGGTCCATGCGCATCCAATCAATGACGACTCCAGGAAATGTGTGAGTTTGCCTTTTTGTGCTTTAGAGTGATGTTTGAAGTGAGTAGTATGTGCCAAGTGCCTGAGACTGGACAGGAATACAATTAAATCAGTGCTTGGTCTTCAGCGTCATCTGCATTTCTAGTAGGTATTTCCGAGCGAAATAGTTCTGATTATTGTTAATTTCGGACGCATGATCACCATGATGTTGGTGGGTTGTCTGCATGAAGGCTTCCCATGCAAATTTTTGATTTTAAAGACGCATAAGTGCTAGTCAATGGCAAACCATGAAAATGTGAAGTGGGAAGTAATGCCATGAAACAAGATATGCTAAAATAGGGAAATGTAGTCTGTAGCCCGTGGCCACTTGAACTAAGCGGCGATAATAGTTTTGAAAATATTGGAGCAGATTGATGTGGAATTATTTGATCACCATATTAACTTACTAAATTTCTCAGAGGACTCTCTTCCGGATGTCCAATGCCATCACCCAAGGCACAAGTAATTTGCTTTTTCGCAATTCTTGAAAGTGATATACAGCCGAAGTCCTTATTTGGTGAAAAAGTTAATCTATTTACCCCTGAGAGTTTGAAGATGCCTTAAAATAAAGAACAAATCTGGATGCCGACTTCTTTCAGGGAATCTCTGTTCCATTCATAAACACAACAAACCCCATTATATCACATAACAAAGAAATTCATTTGCGAGTGAGAGGCAAGTTCCTGAGAATTATAGCAATTGCGGTCACTGGGATATGGAAACTACAAGTGCATCCCCCCTCCTTCTCTTTCTGTTTAAAGATGGGCTCAGTTGGTTATTGGCGTCACCGTTATTGGAAGTTCCGTACGACCGGATTTTGAGCCTTTGATCCTGGAAGGACAAGAGATCAACGATGGCCAGTCAATACGTGTAACATGTTTTCTCACATGGGGGTCATGAGAACCGCTGCGACTCTGATGATTTCGATATTCCCCGGGGGTGGTGAAAATTCTAGATTCTCGAGCAACTCGATCAAGATGGCTTGCATTTCAATGAGACTATATCAGTCAAAATCCCGTCATCAGAAGGATTGGAAGTTTATGATGGAGTGAATCACATACGCAAATCTCCATCTGTGTGGAGTCAGTAATGAGCATGGATCTAAAATGGTGGGACTCACCCAATACAGCTACGCAGACCGCTGCTGAAGGATGCACTGCGAAGGAGTCAGCACTGGTCCATAAAGAGTGGTGCCTCATACATATTGGCAATGACACCCAGGCCAGTCCTCGGGTTTGCCTCGGCCCCGTCAATAAATCGCTCAGGTCGCCACTGATCAGCATCATCGCCCCAAACATCTTTAAGCCTTTACATGATATACTTGAGATTCAAATTTCTGTAGTATATTAGGTACTTACCTATTATAGCCAGAGAGGGACATAAATATACGTTGTCCTTTACTTATGGGAATGCTGTTGATAATTTCCCCGGTTTTCGTCTTTTGAGGTATTGCGAGCGGAATAACGTCGTCACGTCCAGCCATACGCACAATGGTGCTGACTATGGGATGGTACCGTAGTGTCTCCTGTTAATTAACAAACGTGTGAGAGCGGGAACAAAAAAAAAAGGGGATTATGAACCTTCATTAACGCTAGGAGATACTTCATAGAATCCAAATCTGCTACAGTGAGTTCACTGTCCCCTCGCTGAGCTGCGTGTGCACGAGTCTGTTTGATCTCTTCGCGAACTTTGTTCTGAAATTCGGGGTGTCTAGACAGCTCGTAGAGTGACCAGGAAACCGTCGAAGAAGTTGTTTCATGCCCAGCGAGAAATAAGGTTCTTTAACAAACGAGGTTAGCGAGAGCCTCGACAGAGAAAAACAACGGAGGATTCACGTAAGTTGAGGCAAGATTTCGTCATTTTCTAGCCTACTCTTGGGATTCTCTGATAAATTGGCTCTTACTGATGTAGCCGTAAGTGACTGTGTCGAACATGAAAATTAAGAGATATAGTTACTGAGGATGCTCATGACGTCCTTGGCCCCTTCTTTGCCGGCAGCGTGTAATGCAACCTGGCGATCTACGAGTGCCTGGGCAACTTCACTAGCAGTCTTCATATAATTTTGCAATCTCCGCAATCGTTTAGTGGGAAGGCGTTGCATCACAGTGATCATCCAGTGGGGTACCTTTCCCCAGAGGCACTCAAAAACGATGGTGGAATCGGTGCGATTCAGGAAAGCGTCCGCACTGAAAATATGATATGAACCTAGCCCACATGGGTATGTAAAATCGATGAAAACTGACAATAAGTTGTTATATTCTTTGGCAAGTTTGTTGTTGGAGTGATCATCGATTGCTCCAAATTCATAATCAAATGCCGCTAGAAATTGTCATTAATATCCTTGGCGCAGCATTCCAGCAATTATTTCTCACCGATACCAATAGCATCAAGGGTTGTACGAGCCAACCACGAAGAGATATTGACAACAGCAGATGGCCTTCCACCTTGACGCACGTACTCCTTCAGTTTGATTACGGTCTATATATGTCAGCTCGAAACCGATTCACATTGGGGGACTTACGTACTCTTTGTGCGGTGGCGTGAAAGACAGGAAGAAAGACTCTGAGTGAACCATACGAAAATGCAGGATTCATTATCTTTCTTTGGCGAGAGTGTTGCATCCCTACGGAAATTGATATCTAAGAAAATGTAAGTGTTTAGGGAAAAGGACGACGACCTTCAGCCCAGACAATACCCTCGCCGACCGTGAGTCTCATGGTCGCGCGGTTTTCGGGAGGTTTGTGAAATTGATAACCAGATGTATTAAGAATATATTGCAGTGCCTGTATTTTGTCAAAAAATTGTAGAAGGAAATTATAGAAAGTGAAGACCTTGGGGTCTGTGGTAAACAACATTTGCCTCTGTCAAAAATTCGGGCTACATTAAATGCGAAATTCACGGTATACTGGGAATAAAATATTAGACTCAACTCCAAAGGCTCCTCTGATGCACACTGCAGTCCCATACTCTCGCGTCCATTCAAATTCAGCGTCCCCAACCTCCTTGGGCCGGAATAATGAAGGAAGATTTCCTGGTAATCACAATAAGTTGATTGAAATATACGCGACGATGGGGAACATGCCAACGAGCCATGAGCCAGCCGGGGGCCCAGGAAGATGCGTGATGGAGCGTGCGCGAAGGCGACGGAACACAATTCGGGATATAAGGGTTACCACAAGGAGTGGTGCCGCTAGGAGGAAGAGAGGTATCATTCTAAGTTTAAATGGTCAAGTTCCATGAAACCTACGAGCTTATATGGAGTCACCCTAGGAATAAGTTGCCCCGGAATACAAATTTATATTATACTAAGCGGAAAAACCACTCCGGCCGCGGAATAGAGTGACACAATTGACCTCTCGTTTCTGTTGCATTCTACTATTGAAGCTGCCATATAAGCGATGAATATCAAACCCGTGGTTCAATTATTACTAAGGCCACAAGAGTAACCAAACAGTGCAGTTAATTTCTACTGACAGCGGTGTGATTGTCGAGATGGCAGAGACACACTGTTACAATGTCGGACCTTGGGAGTCCAGGTCACCCCGATGTCCACGGTTGTCTTTGTAAGGACAATATTGTATGTATTTGGACATCGAGGAGCCACGAAGCATACTTTATGTGAGACTCAAGTGAGAATTCAACCATTACGGTTTGGCGGCCGAGTGAAGTGTGTCCGACAATTTAGATGGCGCGACAACAGGCGGTACACGTAGTTGAACCGTGAATAGCAAACATGTCGCCGATTACTCAGCAGGATTCAGGTGATCGTTTTTGCTGGAAAATATGGCTCTGTAGTTACTTTGTATAGTTAAATATTATAGTAGTTTGACACCCTAGTGCAGACACTGAGTTACTTTGTATAGCCTATATTACAACATTAGGCTAACGTTTGACGAAATAGCTGAGATATACCAAGGCACTCCAGACACGGGCCTTGCCTTGTTTATGCCATGTCAGCAAAATTAGCGCGATAAGTATTACGCACTTCCTTATTTGTTGTATTCCCGGGCCGCCTCCTTTCTTCGGTACGACCGCCCGGATGTATCGTAAAAATGACATGGTAAAAATATTTGAAATAACCAGATATCTATTAGATGCCCAAGGGTGGTAGAAGGGCCCAACTTGAGTAGGACGCAGCTAAGAGTAAAGCTATTATAATAATATCAACCGACTTTATAGTAGCGAACATCCAAAGCCCGCCAGTTTTCCAACGGACAGAGAAACAAATTGGCCTAAATCTGCCCTCAGAACGGCTTTCGAAAACGCCCAACGAAGGCCTCAGCTTAATTTCCCAGGTCTTGAGGGTCGGTCAAAATTTTGGACAAATTTACATTGTATATAGGCTCCATGCCCTATTAATATACTAATTTACCCTTGTACCGCACTTCTTCGAGTGCTTTCATTGCATTCTCAGACACGACTCTGTGACTGTTCTGCTTGCATACAGCCCTCACTGCAGCCGCCCCTGTCAAATCTCTTCTGTAACCATCAATAAATCTTCATGACTGATTAATAAATCTCTGAATGAATTTTGTGGGGTATGCATCCAAGACTTCCAGCCCACATGTGTTAGCCTCCACTGTTTTTTTTAGGGTGCTCTTGGTATCTAAATTCTCACTATCCCCAATACTTATTGTCATTTGCATGTGACCTTGCCAATGTCATTTCCTTTGAGCTGATTTTCAAATCATCATTTCTTAGTCAATTATTGAAAGATTCATCTGAAACTTAAAATGTGATCCTTCCTATATATTGTGTTAGTGCTCACAAAAGTAGAAGCCCCTCCCCCATATTTTCTTTTAGCTAGCTTAACAGTCTAGCCTACCTGCATTGAAGTGCTGTAGAGCTCAAACTGGTTGTGGAAAATATCTGAAAATAGACAAAGACCTTGAATCGTATTTTTTCTTTGTCCTGAAATTATTTTTTAGAACTTTTAGTACTTTATTGTATCAGTAACATGCATGCAAGTGAGTTACAGTAGGACTTCATAATTTCAAATTATTTAATTACTCATACCGCATATATTTATTATTAAGTCTAAAGGGAGTACAGGAAAAAAAAATAAGAAATGTTATGCAAGCTCTGTGATTATTCTCAGAATTTTTAAAGCTCTTTGATCCAGGCAAAGCATGTTGTTAGACTGATCAAAATATGCATTTAAATATATACATATATGGGGGCTTCTTGTTAGATCCCAGATCACCTCTGACAAATCTCCACCTTTAGCACCCTTAATCATCCATCTCCACACCCCTCTGGATCAAACTCATCCCTCTGTCACATTCCACACCTTGGACACCCTCCATACTCTCCACATGACCTCTGTACATTCCATACTCCATCCCTGTCATCCTCACCACATCAGCAATCTGACACACAGACCTCCACATCACACACACAGACCTCCACATCACACACACACAGACCTCCATGTCACACACACAGACCTCCATGTCATCCCTTCTATTATCTTCTATGTCATCTTCTAGTATGTCCCATAGTTACACATGATCCCATCTCTCATTTAGCACCCCTGCATCCATTTGGATGACCCTGTTCCATATTAATCCCATGGTCCAAATGTATTTAAACCTCCATGTATTTGTAGCTAGTTCTCTAGTTTGAATATTAATTTAGTCTCCTCCTCATTACCTCCATTCTTACTACATAACTCTGCTCTGACAACTCCATAAATACAAGGACAAGATGACATAAGAGGGCACAACACATAAGTTGAAGCCAAGTTCTTTTTGTTATACTGAAAGGAATCTTCTCATTCATTAAAAATACAGAGAAAAATAAAAAGAAAAACAAATAGGTAGAAAATACTTAGTAATGCATGGGACATGAAAGATATAAACTATCTAAAGAGGTTACAAAAAGAATCAAAAAGTTATCATCATTTCTCTGTCATCTATGATTATTTACATGTATGGTATACATGCAACTTTTGGTTCCAGTTCAGTTAGCGCCCAAGTGGCTACTGGGTCGGAAGGGCAGATTGGAGATAGGAAGGATTGCCAGGAATACAGGGACAAAGGGAAAGATAAGAAAAACATTGGAAATGGAAATATGCAAGGAGGATAAGGTCCTGAGTCAAATGATACAAGGGAAAATGGAAAACAAGTGCATATATGCACTCACCAGGGCCATCTATCACATTTGGGAGCATACCATGTGCTGCAGACATAGGGAACTCAGGGAACTGAACCAAAAGAAGAAAAGAAGAAAAAGTACAATTGGAAAAAGACATTTGATATATTCTGGGTAGCATATATGTGACTGCCTAACTACACGCAGCACGGAACTCCGTCGCTTCAATTCCAGAACAGATTTATTTCCTCTTTCAAACTACTGATCATTTGAAATTGTAACAATGTATAACTAGCATAGTTCTAGTTAACAAAAAAACTAGTGATACATGCTAAACTGCCTGTCCGCTCCTTGCTCTGTTCAGCACTTTGCTAAAATCCCAATTAGGGACATTATCAGACTCGTCGTTTGAGATCTGAGTGTTTTCAGATAGGTTACCAACAGTCTTATATCATTGCTCACAAGTTTTGAGCACAGAACCTAACTATGTGAATTTATAACAATTTTACAAGTCATTCGGGAGATCCAACCAACCTCTTGATACAGGTGCTAAAGTGCCAAATTACCACCTTTGTCGAATATAACAATTCCTCATTGTTACAAATCTTTCTGCACAATATAGTTCAACATGCACAGTCTATATAAACCACATAAATACAAGAAACCCATTCCCACATTTAAATAGTAACTCTTAATATCACTTTTGACTCTGTACCCCAGTTTGACTTTGACACCTCAACCACTTTAGAAAACCTCTGGACAAGATGTCTTTGACTCCATAATTAACAGTATATTCAAACTCTCACTCTTCATCATCTATGAAATATAGCACTTGAAGCAACTTATACACTGGTACCCTTGGAACCATTTCAGAAGCATCTGTATGCCGTGCACCTAATGTCCCAGCTATGTGTCAGGGTTCAGCTTGCAGTTCATTGTTCAGTTCATTGTCTCCTGTTTATGTTTCCATGCCTTGCATCTTCAAATTACATAATAAGCACCAGATTAGGGTATATAAGTCATGACTGGTGTAATGGTTACTCCTCAGCTTGATCTCTGAGGATCACTGCTAAACCAGGTGAGCTCTCTATGTACTTATTACTAATAACCCTTGTATAAACTGAGGATTACCACTACACCAGGTGGAGAACCCCCCCTATCAGCTCATTAATATTGGAGTATCTTGTTGTTGTGACTTTGTCAATAGCATCACCCTCACACTATGCTCCTGAGTACTCACTCACCCTTAACCCCACTCATCTCTGAAAACCCCACACAAGTGCCCAATCTGGACATGCCCAATCCCCCCAACACACCCTCTGATCACAACCCCCTGCAGTCTCCATCCAACCCCTTCCTGGCTCTGAATCCTCCAAGAGCCTTGTCATCAAACTTGAATGATGTTTCCAACCTTGCTGAGGCCATTGCCATGTCAGCTCACAATTTGTCATCACCAAAGAAGTCGTCACCCTGGACTAAGGTGTGAGAACTGGACACCTTCAATGGCTCTGACAGTTGCAAACTCCAGCCATTCTTGGTTCAATGTAATCTATATTTTTGTGACCGTCCTGATGGCTTTTTGTCCAACAGTGCAAAAGTCACCTATGTGCTGTCCTATTTGAAAGGAACTGCATTAGACTGGTTCAAACCCACCCTTTCCTCTGATGTCAACCCCTCATGGATAGATGATTATTCAGAATTTGTTTCTGAGTTGAAAGACAATTTTTGACCCCACAATCCCATTGGCAAAGCAGAAGCTGACCTTGAAACCCTGTGCATGTGTGACAACCAATGAGTCACCAAGTACCTGGTTGAGTTCAACCACCTTGCTGCACGTGTCCATTGGGGAGACACCACACTCCACTGCCAGTTCTACAATGGACTCCCAGCAAGAATCAAGGATGAAGTAGCTTGTGTTGGTAAACCCAGCATGTTGTACAAACTTCAATCCCTCACCCAATCCATTGATGCCCACTACTGGGAACAATGCTCCAAAGTTGCTTGAAAGAACAACTGAAACAAAACCTTGGACTGCCACCAAGACAAGGGCAAAACCTCCACCACTCCATTGATGAATTCCAACGACAACAGGAAGATGTCAAACAACAACAATAATGGCAACAAGTCCAACAACTCTGCCTCCAACAGCAACAACACCTCAAATACCCCAAAGAAGGCCTTGGGCATCAAAACTAGGCAAAGATGGTAAACTGACTCAACAGGAGCGACAATGCCGCTTTGAGCAGAACCTCTGTCTCTTCTGTGGTAGGACAGGTCATGTAGCTAAGGAATGTCCTAAATTGACTTCCTCCGCTGCAAAAAGACAAGCTGCTTCCACGATGGATAGCAAATCATCTGACAAAAAGAACTCTGATGCCAAGTCCACCTCAGATTCAAAAAACACATAAGCAGCCCTCTAACACTGGCACCAGCTGAGGGCTGTGTTGATCCCCATGGTGCAATAACAGAACTACATCTCAATGTGTCTACTCTTTCCAGTCCAAAATCCTTGACTATACAGCTCACCTCTGAATTAATTCCTAATAAAAACATCAGTATGCTTATTGACTCAGAATCAACTCAATATTTCCTAGATTCCATTTTTTCATCTAATCATCAACTTTGTTAAGAACGGGTCGAGCCAAGTTCTTAGTTAAAACTTGCATAAGGTTGTGACAATGAGCAAGGTTTGGAGTAGGGCTTGGTTTCATCTTATGTGCTGTGCCTTCCAGATCTCATATGATCCCTAATTCACATGCAAGTAGTACAAGACTTAATATAGGACTTAACAGAGGTGTGGAGTTCATGCCAAATGTAATCTCTCTCTAATTCACAGAGACATCACCCCTATGGACTACTCAAGCAACTCCCTATCCCTGAACATCCTTGGAACTCCATCTCCATGGATTTTATCAAAAAATTTCTGCCATCCTCTGGACATGATACCATCCCCATCATCATCAACAGACTCACCAAGAAAACTATCTTCATCCCCATAGCTCACACAATCCATGCTCCAGTACTCACAAAGCTCTTTGTACTCTACATGTTCTCCAAGCATATAGTTCCATCCCACATCACCTCAGACCATGGCACAGAGTTTGTATCCTCCTTCTTTTGATCCCTTGGAAAGGCTCTCAGCATGAAGCTCCACTTCACCTCCAGATACCATCCTGAGGGTGATGGACAAACTGAATGAATGAATGAGACACTGGAACTATACCCTTGAGTCTATTGCAACTACCTGACAAGATTAAAGGCCACAGAGATATAAGAGAAATAAAGTTGTTTATGTCATTTTTGTTGGAGTATGAATATTTTATTTTATTTTATTTTATTTATTTATTTTTTCATTTTCTGGTGATTGTAGAGTGATGGAAAAGACTGTCTGTTTGTTTTTTACAAGGTTAGAACTAAATATTACATGAATAGGAGGTAAGGGAAATGGTGAGACATGTGTACATGAGGGGATGATGAGTACATGACATCATATGGAAAATACATATTACACAGGTATTGGTGGAGGAAGAAAACAATGGAAGATAATAAAGTTCATACTAATGAACCTAGAGCCAGAAAAGCAAACATGTTTTATAAGGGCAGTAGCTGGCCAGGCTCGTGCTGGTCCTACAATGTATGTGAGTACGATGGGCACTTCAGTTTGGCTAAAGGTGAGTGAAATTTCAAATTAGAGCAATTCAAGTCTTTGGATGTGATGGGAATTATTAAGATGATAAGGGAGATGAGTGTCCTGTAATTTTTGTGTAATAGAAATTGAATTATGGATGGAAAATGATTTTATTGTTTTGCATTAATGTTTGCTTTTAGCACTATTAAGCTCTCAGGGCACTAAAGCATTGGATACCTGTAAAAGGCTTTTGACAGTAAGCAGAACAAGTTTTTGATAATATAAATAAAGTAAAGTGTTATTTAATCTGACTACCAGTATCAGATGTAATAACATTTCACTTATATCAATATTATCATTGTGGAGGGGATCCCGGGTCTTTGGTTTTGAAATACTTCCATACGGGCACTTTGGCTCGGGGGCAAATGTGTTGTAAAGACAATAGAATTTGATGGGGGATGAGGAAAAATACAAAATAAATCTTGAAAAATAGCTTCAATCAGGCCTGAATATCTTGTGAAAACAGCTAGCCATATAGGCTCATTGTCGTCAACATCGGTCAAAAATATGTGTAAATGTGCATATATGTGCTTATATGTACTCCAAATAGGTCAGATTCATCATGCAACTCCATAGTAACATTCCCTGACGTACAGCAAATGGTTTTGATCATGATAGCTCATTAACTTTGTCATAGAATTTGTCAGAATCATTATTTTCATGAAATTTGTGATTTTGCTCATTATCTAACACTACCAACAGGACAACTGGTCAGACCTCCTTCCTATTGCAGAATTTGCATATAACAACACTCTGAACACCACCACCAGCATCTCACCCTTCTTTGCTAACAAGGGTTATCACCCAAACATCACTCTACACCCTGAACGAGACCTCACCTCCTCCAGAGCATGAGACTTTGCAAGTAGACTAAGATGAGCTCCATCAAGAACTCCATAAAACTATCTCCAAAGCTCAACAATGATACTCAGCATCTGTGGACTGCTGCTGGACTCCACCTCCAGAGTTCAAAATTGGTGACAAAGTCTTTGTTAAATCTGACAAAACCTGCACTACCAGACCTTCTAATAAATTAGCTGAAAAATATCTAGGTCCCTTTGAGATCATTGCTCAAGTTGGCTCCATTTCCTTCACCCTCCAGCTTCCAGACAACATGCATGTAATACACCCCATTTTCCACATCTCTATGCTGGAACCATCCACTCCTAATGACTTCCCCAATTGAGTCACTCTGCCCCAGCCCCCCATCATTATTGATGGTGAACCTGAATATGAAATCTCTGAAGTCCTTGATTCTAAGGTCATCAGATGCTGCACCTGCCTACTACTATACTTGGTCAAGTGGTCCAGATACAAGGGCATGGAGGACAAAACCTTCTGGCTCCCCACATCTGAATTTAGCAATGCATCTGAAGTTGTCTCAGATTTCCACAAGTCCTACCCTAACAAACCAGGGCCTTGGCCACTCACTCATCACAGGACTTAGAAATTTTCATGTTCAAAAATAATACAACATTTAGATACTATTAGTCCCCCTGCTGTGTAAAATACTCAATTCCTGGCTCCCTCTCTGAAACATCTGGCTCTCTAAAGTAACTGTCTGGGTCCAATACCTCTCCTTATCTGCCTTCTCCAGCTGTCAACTCCGTGGCCATCTGGGTCACACCCACAGCCAGTGTCTGCATCAATGGACCCGTCTCCATCATCCAGGCATCAAGTCCAGGCTGTAATGACACCTCCAACTTCTGCTTCTTGGGCCACACACCT
Organism: Gomphus bonarii; assembly: GCA_003316585.1. Lineage (NCBI taxonomy): Eukaryota > Fungi > Basidiomycota > Agaricomycetes > Gomphales > Gomphaceae > Gomphus > Gomphus bonarii. The sequence continues at coordinate 931 of QFEC01020253.1, read as the reverse complement.
TTCAGCTCCTCCAAGTCTACCCATACCCTCCACTTCCCTCTTGAAGTTCCAGAGCCTCCTGTGCTGGGAGTCTCCTCCAGGTCCCCTGCCACTTGCAAGCCCTCTGGGTCTGCAACCACCTCCAGCCATGGGATGCACTTGATTTTCCATTCCACACAGCAGTAACAGGATATGCCCTTACCCACAGAGAGCCACTTGCACTCATCTCCATGCCTCTGGCAGCTTTTACAGACCACCCAGACTGTCAGGGGATGACCCCTAGGTCCCATTTTCCTCTTCTCTTTTATTCCTTTATATTTCTCTTTAATTCCTATATGATTTACCCCCTATCCCATCCCCTTTCTCACTTCATATCATTGATTGATTCTTCTATGTTTGTTAGATCCTAGGTTCCCTCCGACAAATCTCTGTCCTGGCACCCATTTATCATTCATCTCCGCGCTCCTCCGGATCAATCTCAGCCCTCTAGACAGATCTCGATCCTCCGCAGGACTCTGCGCCACGGACAACCCCCATGTTACCTCCATGTACTCCGTACTCCGTCTCCACCCTTTTTCCCATGTCATCAGTCCGATATATGGACCTCCACGTCACCCCTTCTATTATCTTCTACATCATCTTCTAGTATGTTCTATAGTTCCACATGACTCTGTCTCTCGTTTAGCATCCCTGCATCCTAGTATAGTATCCCCTCCGCATTCAGATGACCCTGCTCCATATTAATCTCACGCTCCAAATGTATTTAAACCTCCATGTATTCGTAGCTAGTTCTCTAGTTTGAATATTGATTTAGTCCTAACTCGCTACCTCCATCCTCACTCCGTAACCTCCACTCCGCAACTCCATAAATACAAGGACAAGACGATGCAAGAGGGCGCAACACATAAGTTGAAGCCAAGTCCTCTTGATTCCGCACCATGGCTTGAAATCA
>QFEC01020246.1:1135-14521 GCA_003316585.1 Gomphus bonarii | reverse complement strand
GGAATTACACTCTATCATCCACGGACTAGAAAAGTGGCATCATATCCTAGAGGGTATCATGTACAAAATTGAGATCCTAAATGACCACCAAAACCTCACCTACTTTCTGTTCAAGCTGTGAGCAGGTTTAACTGAGAAACAGATGTTACAAAGGTTCAATTCAGGCCAATGAACCAAGGGTCAGATGTGGCTTGGCTTCAACCTATTGGGTTGTACCCACTCTACTATGTTCTGTATTTCAAAAGGGTCTCAGTCAGTTGAACTGAACTGTTCAGGACTGAGCAAGTGGACATGTACAGAAGGGAGTGTGGGGCTTAGTTTGATTTCTGACTGAAGTATATACATGAACAGAATCAGACTTAAATACTAAATGAGAGTGGGGATGAAGGACTAGAATAAGAAATGAGGAATAAGGAATGTATCTAGTAAGAAATGGAAACAGGAGATAAATGTCTGCACATGAACTGAGGTGACTGAAGCAAGGACTGAACATGTACAAGTGACTAGTGATAACTCAACACATATGAACTTCAGTAAGATTGACTGAGTGAACCAAGGCTCAGTCAGATCATACTCTGACACTTTTGCTCTGCACAGAATCTAAACCACTGCCAAGCTCACTGATCTCTCTACCTCTCTCACTTTGATTTTAAATTGATCCCCCACCCTGGTTGTCATTCAATTAAACCTGATGTACTCTTAAAATCAGTAGATCATAAGCAGGGGGAGGAAGATAATCAAAACCAAATTCTGCTCTAACCTAACATGTTCCACATTGGTGCCACAGGTGCACAACTGGTCAATGGTGAGGCCAACAAATTTTTTGACAGAGTTAGGGACTGTGCAGACCAAGATGAGCAGGTTGTAAAGGTTCTCAAAGAACTTGGCTCCTCTGGAAACCTCCAAGGAGAAGAATGGGCAGAAGAGAATGGTCTTATTCTTTACCATGGCAGGTGTATGTCCCTCTTGACTCCAAACTACAGTATGACATTGTCAGGACACCCTATGATGCAAGTACCACTGGATATTCTGGTCACTGGAAGGTAACTAAACTTGTGTCTCAGCGCTATTAGTGGCCTGGCATGGGATGGTACATTGCCAAGTATGTAAAGGCCTGTGACCCCTTCAATAGGACCAAAATCTTTCCTACCTCCATGTTATAAATTGGGAATTATTTAAATATTTCTGCATATATTCCAATATCTAAAGGCCCACATCTCCACCTATTCCAGTCCTTTCACCATGAAACTTTTCAGCAAACTTACAGACTACACAAAGAATCTACATGAATATTTCCAGGAATCTAGGACAATATTTTGGCAGACACCATCTGTATGGCCCCATACCTTAACACCGAGAGCTGCACCGCCATCCGGAATTGACACAAGGAGCAACCACTTGGCAGAAGTATTTTTTCATATAGAATCTATTTCCATATTTCACTATGACTACATTTTTCCCCCTATGAATTTTTCCCATACCAAAAATCCTGTGCACTTGTGCATATATTGCATGTACAGCCACATTAGGCCACCTTCCATATTTGTTCCATCTCATTTTCAACTTACAAAGCAATTCTCATTTTCCTTAAATACCCCAGATGTATTTACAGTTAGACAGTGAATAAAGTCAGTAAAAATGGTCTAGAAATTATCCCCACACTACTTGAATTTGAGTTATACTTGAATTTCTTACTTGTGTGCAAACTGAAGGTTAAGCGCCAAAGCTTTGCACTTTCCTAATCAGGACTAACTCATTATACAGAAGATTGGAGACCACAGCTACGTTCACATTTGATTCTACTTTTATTCCATATATTTTCCATATTATTTTGACTTGTGGAAGAGCCACAAATTGCTGAACTGGTGCTTTGGCACCCAGACCAGTTTCTCAGGATGGCACCTAAGCGGAGGCAAACCCAGTAGTTCATTAATGAGAATATATTCAAAATATCTCTAGAGTTTTTCTATCAATAAATACATTATAAAATCCCAGTAATTCTGTTTCTTTCACACCTTACTTGTCCCACCATTTTGGGGATTTTAGTATCAATATTATTCCCAAAAGGAATTATTTGTGAAGAACCTAACCAGTAACATTGTCAACCCCCCTTTCAACACTCCATTGGCAAACTTCTCCCCAAATATATTCCAGATCACAGATGGCAGGTTATCACTGTCAACCTAATCACAGAACTACCTACCAGTCATAGCTACAATACTCTCCTCATTACTGTATATTGCCTCTCAAAGTGTGCACACATCATCCCCATCATATTTGATATAAACTCAGTAGGAATTGCCCAACTCTTCTGTGACCATTTTTGGAAGCTCCATGGATTACCAGAGGAAATTATCAGTGATTATGACACCCAATTTGTCTCCCAATTCATGCAAGAGCTAAATATGCTCCTGGGTATCAAGGTCACTGCCTCCACAGCCTATCACCCACAGTCTGATGGCAAAACAGAACAGGTCAATCAGGAAATTGAGCAATACCTCTGACTCTTTGTAAATCAACATCAAGATTACTAGTTAGAATGGATATCTCTTGGTGAATTTGTATACAACAATTGAATTCACTCTGTAACACAGACCACCCCCTGCATGCTTGACAGTGGTCAGCATCCAAGACTTGGACTAGAACCAACTTGAGAAACCCAATTAGAAGCATTAGACAAATTCACCACTCACATGGAAATGGCCACCAATGAAGCATGCTCTGCCTTATCAAAGGCTGCAGATGACATGGTACAATTTCATGAACTACACTATCAGACTGCTCCCACATACAAGATTGGTGATAAGGTCTGGCTAAATGCACAAAAAATTACAACCACTCACCCAATGAAGAAATTACAGTAAGCAACAAAACTGTTGGGCTGTGTATCTAATAAGAAATTCAATTCAATTTTTAAAATCATCAAAATATTATGACATATGCTCTAGGATCCTAGCTATCTTGTAGACCAAGAGATCTATCTAAGACCCCCTGAGATATCAATATTTCATATCCCAGGTCTCATTCAAACAGTCTTGTTGTTGACAGTTAATGAGTGAAAAAAAGCCAAAATTGGAGGCTTTTAATGAGGTATTGGCTCATGTCATATGACTAGAGATCATGTGACATATATATAAAGTTCAAATGGTACAAACAAGTATCAACAGCTCCAGAGCTTCAACCACAATACTCCATGAGATCTTTCTCTGTTGATAAACTCAACATAGTCATTTCTAGACTTAATTATGGTCAAACTACTTGTCAGATATTATCCTTTACTGGTGTCAGCATTTGTACCATCTCAAAAATTTGTTCAAAACACTTCCCTGACCTCCCCAAGTCTTCTGGTGATTGTCCTGTCAAACTCTCCCCAGCTGATATCTGACATATAGTCAAGCTTATTACCTCTGGGAAGGCAGAAATAGTGGTAAAAGTGTCCAAAGCACTCCAAACTATCACCAACTAACCTGTCATTTCACAGACAGTGTCCAGACACCTCAGAAGCCCCACACCATCACAGATCCACCTCCAAAATTTACTGTACCCTCTACTAGTCTATTACTCAGCCCCTCCCCTACCCTTTTCCGAGTCCATTTCCTGCCACATTATCCAAGGCAATTTATTTTAGTCTCATCTGACCATACCACCCTCTTCCAGTCCTCCAGAGTTCATTCTTTATGCCTGGTTGCAAAGTCCATTCTCTCTGTCCTATGCTTCTGTAACAGATGGGGCTTTTTCCTCTTCACCATAGCTTTCATCCTAGTTCTCCTGAGTGGTCTGGACACTGTCTGTGAAATGACAGGTTAGTTGGTGATAGTTTGGAGTGCTTTGGACACTTTTACCACTGTTTCTGCCTTCCCAGAGGTAATAAGCTTGACTATATGTCAGATATCAGCTGGGGAGAGTTTGACAGGACAATCACCAGAAGACTTGGGGAGGTCAGGGAAGTGTTTTGAACAAATTTTTGAGTTTATCAACAGAGAAAGATCTCATGGAATATTGTGATTGAAGCTCTGGAGTTGTTGATACTTGTTTGTACCATTTGAACTTTATATATATGTCACATGATCTCTAGTCATATGACATGAGCCAATACCTCATTAAAAGCCTCCAATTTTGGCTTTTTTTCACTCATTAACTGTCAACAACAAGACTGTTTGAATGAGACCTGGGATATGAAATATTGATATCTCAGGGGGTCCTAGATAGATCTCTTGGTCTACAAGATAGCTAGGATCCTAGAGCATATGTCATAATATTTTGATGATTTTAAAAATTGAATTGAATTTCTTATTAGATACACAGTCCAAAACTTCCAAACATGCAAACAGTTTTGTTACTTACTGTAGCTTGCAAGGATCCACAAATGCTGCTGCATTGACTAGTGCTATGTGTGGGGCCTCTAGCTCAGGGTGGATCCAATCTAGGGCAATGGATTGGCAATGGGTGTCAGCCAAAATGAGGCCTTCGGTATGCCATAGCTGTCTGATAAGGTGGTCTGGAATGTAATACTGCCCAATACCCAATCAATCAATGGATTGTAGCAGATGAGCCAGTTGTATCCAAGTACTACCAAAACAGATGAATCTTACAATATGACATAAAATTCTATCAAGTGTGTGTTTCCAGAGGGTAATTGGATAGGTAATTCTACTGATTTGGTGATTTTGGAGTTTGTACTACCATCAAAAAGTTCAAGAGATATAGGTGGAATAGAACATGTGGCTATATTATACCTACAATCATATGCATATTCAATAAAACCATGTGTAGAGCTGGAATCAACTAAAGATTCAAATGGGGCATTTTTGGAATTCAGAATGAGCTTGGAGGATAAACTAACTATAAAAGAGTTCGGACTGAAAAGAACAGAAGCATTGAGTTTTGCCTCTGTCCTAGCACTGAGTTAATGCAACCTTTGGTGTGTATAGAAGCCATAGGGTTGCTGTCTATTTTTTTTTTATCTTTGAAGCCTTAGCCAAAGTCTTGGCTTTGGCTTCAGGGACATTAGATGTTGAAGTAGAAGTTGTGCTGGCCCAGGCCTTAGTAGACTTTGGGCACTTGAGGATTCTGTGACCACTTCTTCCACACAAAAGGCAGAGATTCTGGTCAATGCACCTCTGGTATTCCTGAGAAGTTAGCTTGCCATCCTTACTGAGCTAGTCAACAATATGACTTCCTTTTGGTTGTAGCACATTGACTCTGTTCTTCCCCTTTGATTGGCTATTAGGGGAGGAGTGAGGATACAAGCCAGGGAATTAGACTATCTGGTGTAAAATTTGGGTAAGACAGGTAAAGATAAAATGTAAATAGAAAGACATGGGGCATAGGGGGAAATATCAACAGGAACCATACTATTTACAAAAGGGAGGAAGGGGCTACAGGGCTAGCATAGTAGGTGCATGCATGAATCAGACAGGAAAGTGGCCAGACAAGTCCACAAGGTGGATGTCTTCTGCAACAAGCTGTTGCAGTGCGCAAACCACTTCCGCGGCCTAAAACCCGCATTGTTCTCTTCCAGGGTCTGCGAGGCAGGGGGTGACGTGGGGTGCGTGTCACGCGTGTCCGAACGGGGTGGGGTCAAGGCCCGAGGGCGCGATGTACGGCCGTACGGCGGTCGTCCAGTATACGGTGGTGACGGATGTCCGCGGTACAGGAGGCGCGGAGCCACGGAGTCACGGAGTCGCGGAGTCGTGGAGGTGAGGTAGGGGACGATCGCGGAGGCGAGGGAGCGGCGCCGGCGATAGCGCTGGTCGAGTCCGTCGTGCTACCCGGAGTCTCAGAGGTAACAGATCGCGGCGGACGTTGACACGTGCTCCGTCACCGCTCGTTTGAGCACGTCCGTGGTCGGTGACGATAGTGGGCTACGTCGCGGGGTGCGCATCACGCGTGCCCAGGGCGGTATGTGGCAGAGGTCCGGGGTGCTGCGTAGGCATGCGCTGGCCCATCGCCGAAAACGCGTGCGTGCGGGGGGGGGGGCACAGGACGGGCGGCATCGTTGCGTATGTCCGCAGCGCACGCGGTGACGGCTGTCCCATTCTGGGGGTGCGCAGAGGAACCGGCGAGACCGTTCGAGGGTGGCGGCGGCTGTCGCGCTGATGACCCGGTGCGCGTGTGGTCGTCGCACGTCCTGTCGGTGCGTCCACGGTCGGCAACAACGGTAGACACGTCGTGGGTGCGTGTCACACGCGTCCGGACGGTTGGCGGCCCAGGCCAGGGAGGCGCGTAGGTGGGGCTGCGCGGCACATGCAGCTTGCACAATCTTTGGGAGACCTTTGGGGATCTGTTAGGGGTGCTCCAGGGTGGACGCACGTCTCTTGAGACGTGCTGAGTTGTCGCCGCTGGCCTAAGGTGGTTCGCCGGGTGGATGAGGCGGCGATGATGGTGTCGTCGCCAGCGTGTCACGTGTCACGTCATGCACGTTTGCGGTGTCGCTTTGGGGGTCCCAGCCCTGGCGGACTTCGACGGGGAGGATGGAGGAGCCCAGGGTGCTCGCTCGATGTGTGGGACGGGCGAGGTGGATCGCCAGGGGCACGGGACGGGCGGCGTCGTTGCGTATGTCCGCGACGCACGCGGTGACAGCTGGTGTGCAGAGGAGGCGGCGCCAGCTGTCGCACTGACAGACCTGTGCGTGCAAGGTGCAGGGGTGACAACGGTCACGGATGCGGCGGCGAGGGTGGTGGGACGGCGTACGAGCGTCGGGTGCGCGCCGAACGTATACGCGCTGCGTCGCGTCGTACGCGGTTCGAGCAGGACCGTGCGTGTGGGGGGCACGGGTCAGAGCAGGCGGCCAGGTGGGGGACCCGTCGCGTCATGGAGTAGTGTGATGGTCGCTGGGAACGTGAAGGGGGCCGCGGACGTCGTTCGGGCCTCGCGTGGGCCCTTCCTGCATCGATTGCGTGCGTACACTGTCGGCGCGCGAGGAGCGAGCGCGGTGGTGATTGCAAACCGGTGTGTTCCTTTGGTGACCTAGCCCAGGCCTCTGGGACATGTCAGGGGATCTCCTGGATTCCCTAACCCAGGCTTTCTGGCCTTCTTCCTGATCATTTTTGGCTGTTTTGGACAGCTTGATGAGGGCTTCTATAAAGTTTTGCTCAGTGTTGTGTGACCTGGTTTTTTCTTTTGATTTTCCCTTTGGGTTGCTATTCACCTTGGCATCTTCTGCTTAGGAGTCCACTACTTCATCTTTAATGATTGGTGACTCTTCTTCAGCATTCTCTTCAGATAGTTCTTCAATGTGTGCTGAAGATGAGGGTGATCCAATTTGACAGTGATCCATACTGGGTGTTGAGCTTTCAAGGGGTATGTTGCTTGCTCCACAACTTCTAGGGGAGTGTCCTATTATATGTACCATGGTTATATCATTCCTACATCCCAGATTCATTATCATCGCCGTGACTTTATTTCCCCATTATCCCCCCACCACATTATGGATTATTATGAGATTTATCACATGTATACTGTTTTTTTACATGTAGTTTTTCTTCTCTGAGCTCCTGGATTATGTAGTGTTTAGATGAACACTTCCAAGTTACAATATGATTTTAGAGCCAACTTCATGTCCTAAGTAGTTCAGAATATCTTACTTGGCATTTATTCACTGTAGTTGAGCTTATCTGCAGCTGTCTCTTTTCTATACTATTCTGCTCAACCCTTAGGTTTCAATCAAGTTTAATAGTATTAAGCTTAAATTGTTTGCTTGTATCGTATGAGGAATTTACTGTTGATACAATGTTTATTTGCTTTGAGTTGTGAAATACAGTTGAATAAATATCATGTCTGCCCATCAGCAACAATGATGATGACAGGGCTTAGACAATTTGTCATAAAAAGTTGCCAGACAGCAACAGCTATTTGCAAAGTATCTTAAAAAGGAAACCTTCTGTATGCCACAATCATCCTGAATGGGCACATGCTGAATATGCGTGATGCTTGAGTCAATCATCTACTACGGTTCCAACTGATGGACCCTTTATCAACCCTTCCAAACAAGCACCAAATTTGATCCCACGAGTTTATAACCCCAAGCGACGCCCTACCTTGAATTGACCTTATTTTTGGTTTGGAACAGTCAAAGCTCATCTCGTTTGCCATATAGCGTGCTAATCTGAACTTGATTCCTTAATTTTTATTTCAGCCAGTGTCAGACTGTACAATTCCAATTCATAGAAATAGAGGAAGGTTCATAAGTCCTGACGGGTCACTTAGTTTCCCACCGGAATGGCACATGACGTTCGTATCACCCAAAGCGTACCTGTCTATGCACACTAGCAAGATAGTAACGTAAGCGATTCGAAACATTAACAAAGTATTAACCAAGATCTATTCTTACTAATGTAAATCATAATATGTCCGAGTATCTCTGTCTCTTCTGCAGTTTATGGTGCCTCTGTCTCCCCAGCTGCCTCTGGCTTATTTGTTGCTTCTGGACCATCTGTTACCTCTGGTTCCTTTGATGTCATTGCTGCTTCCGATATCTTCGATTCCTCATCTACCTCCACTCTCTTCGGTACCTCTCTTGCCTCCGCCTGTGTCTCCACTAGGCTGTCTTGCACTACCCGCATCTTCCCCTCCTCTGTATCCCTCTCCACTTTCTCTATTTTCCCCTCTCCTCTCAACGTCCAGGCCTCGTCTACGACCGAAGGCAGCGGAAGCCCCTGCATAAGCAACGTCGCCAATAGCCCCAACCCACACACCCCCGCCATCGTATTCCATACCAACCGCAGGCTGTCCGCGAATGCCGCCCGCACCTCATCCTTTAGCGGTTGTGTAAGATTTGGGATCTGCGGGATCAAGGAATAAGTGATGGCGACGCCGCCGGGGAACTTGGCAATGAATGCCTGGGGAAGGCGGTTGACGAGCCCGTTCTGAAGGATTGCGCCGCCGATCGTTACGCCCCAGACCTGTAATACTGGAGTGTCAGTTTTGGAAACCCTCAGGCCACGGATAAAAAAACACGGATATGCTCACTCCAGCAAAAGAGCGCATGAAAGAAAAGAATGCGAGGGCATGAGCGTTAGCAGAGATTGGTAATGGCGCCTGAACGGGATACACTTGTGTAGCATAGTTTATCCTTGCAGGTTCGAACCTTTAACGACTTTCACATCTCGGTTAAATGACAAGACTCACCCAGTGCCTGCGCCATAGATGACACAGTATCCCACCGCTTGGGTAGACGGTGTGTCCGCCGTAACTAACGTCATCAGGGCTAGTCCTATGAGCTGGAGACACCACCCGGTCCATATTTGCGGTCGGTAGCACTGGAATATTTTCACCGAAGTCCCGCCGATGACAGCGGCAGGTGCGATAGCTGCTAACCCAAGCGTGAGGACGCCGGATCTGATAGCATCAGCGCCTTTGCATGCTTGGAAATAGACGGGTATGTAGTCTATTTTATATATCGAACTTGCGGTTAAGTTTGCACGAGATCAAGTAGCAGGCACTCACATATAGTGGCGAGGCTGGTCACTGGAAGGAGAAAAGTTTGGATGTATCTTGAATGCAGGTGAGCATCATATGGTATCTGGAAATTCGAAACCCTACCCGCTCAAACTTGTGCGATTGGACAAAATATAGAAAGGGACCTAATACCCATGTTAAAAAGCAATAAACTCGGGACAAATATGATGCATACTAAAGGGTGGGTGGCCCATCGCGCTTCATAAACCATGAATACCACCAACCCAGCCACGCCGATGATCAGTGGCGAAAGTATTTGTGCGGACTGCCAGGGACCGTTTACACCTCCTCGTGTCAAGGCGAACGTTGTTGCACAAGATGCAGCAATCACGATCAAGTTCCCACTAACTCCGGTAAAACACATCAGAAGATAACACAGAACAGAGGGAAACACCGCACATCCAATCCATACGCGAGACTTTCTCCTTTACACTGCCTGGAGGTGTGGGAAGATCGAGAAATATGGAAGCTAGAATTCCTGAGAAGCCACACAGAGGTAGGTTGAGGTCTGACGTTCGTGTGAGGAAACAGCGCATGAAGAGGACAGTGTACACTGGACCAACAGAACAGCCATCTCCACAATCCCCCCCTTGAGAGACTCCCACCCACCACAGGACCGATGGCAGCGGCTACACTCCAAGTTCTGACAAAGCATGGTGGTCAGCAAGTAATATGCGATCGAAGGATCTCCAAAGGGCCCTACAAGCCAAACAACCCTGCATACATTCCGCGTTCTTCCAGGGATACGAGATCGGCAAGTACAATTGCAGAAAAGGACAGGATCCCCCCGCCACCAACACCTTGAACAGTCCGTCCTGCTATCATCATATTCATGTTATGTGCAGCTCCACATAAAGCACTTCCAATAGCGAAAAAAGCAATCGAGCCAAGAACGGCCGGTTTCCTTCCGAATAATTGTGCCAGTCCTCCTGTCATAGGAAGAATAGCCGACGACGCAAGAGCATACGCTGCCCCTACCCAGACGAAATCACTCCCGCTCAATTCCGCAACTATAGTCGGAAGGGCTGTCGATACCGCCGTTAGTTCTAGTGCTGAAAGAAAGAGGGTGAGACATAAAGCGAGAAGAATGATCGCGAAGCGAAGGCCGCGTTTGGCAGGGCGCACAGTGCCCGTCGGTGGAGGACTCATGCTTCCTATCTTGACAACGCTGACGACGTTCTGCGCCGACCCTGTAGAGGAGGTCCGAGTCATAGCGACAGCGATAGCTAAGGATGATTTGAGCTAGTACCTCAAGAGAAGGGCAAAGGGGGTTTCAATATATATTTCTTATCTGCTCAACATCCTTCTTCGAAACATGTCACTTTGAACAATGAATTGTCGGGCCGAGCTTAGCCTGGATGCGGCGCGGTCTAGACATCACCCACGCCGCGGGCAACTCGCGATGTCCAAACCCTTGGTCTGACACATTTCATCAGTTGGAATTCATCAGCATCCGTTGAATGGAAGGAAAATGCCGAAGCCAGAGCGGAAAGTTTAGTTTTTACCGCGGGTGTCTGGGGTCAGTCGTGCGCCGAAGAACTATCGTCAATACAATGATCCCAGGCTGAGAATAAGATACTGGGTAGCTCTTAACGTAGCACATCACCTGCACACAAACAGCGTACTTACTCACGCTTCAGGAACAATGTTGAGAAGACTGGTTAGGGGATTTAGCGTGACAGTTGTATCTCACGACGCGGAAGCTCTCTGGAGAGTACTGATCATGAGTATGATAGATGGTTCTATATTGGTTTAATGGCATGCTATATCTGCGAGATGCATAGCCACGAGAGTTTGTCCGGACTGACCAGTGGACAAAGATAGGTCCCCTTCATTTATACGGAGGCACCATGCATTGTGACCTGATTCATTAGGAATTTGAATAGTGGAGCGAACCATAGTGGGACAGCGAAACGATTGATAGGCGGCTCCCCGCTAGAGTTTGCATTTTGTACAGCCAGAAGTCGTCGTTTGACAACGCCAGCGCGCATCATGGGAATTTCTCTGGAGAGAAGCCAACGAGTATTCACCGGATCGTTACAGCAAGTCGGAGAATATAGAAATTGCAAACCACCAGTTTTATAAAAATACCTTCATCAATAATTGCGCTCGTTTCCTCGGATTTCATCTTATGATTGTGAGAACTATAGCAGCCTCATTGACAGTGTATCTTATTACTATTTCAATCAATTAAAGATTCATAATCATCCCAAAGGCAAGTGTGGCTACCACTGACCAAATGAGACTGCAGAGTGAGCTATCAGTATGATAGGCAGCATCACACCAAGGTGTTATGATTATGGGGCAGCAAGGTTCTAGTGTAAGCTTGGTGAGGTTTGGAGTAGGGCTTGGCTTCAGCTTATGTACTATGCAATCCAGATCCCATTGTATCCCTAATTTCAGAGGGCAAGGTTTACAAAATATACAGGGGGGATCAATTTTCTGACTACTGAGCTACTAATTTTTTTACATACATAATATAAAAAATCAGTATGCATTGAAAATACATAGAAATTCATATTTGATATTTTTGGTGGATATATATGCCTGAAATTGATTTGAAAATCTTGTAGTACATGTGAGAATGACCACTGTGAAGTACCAAATTAATTGATGAAGAATTTCTGGTGTAGTGAATAACATGGTAGTATAGTTGGGGATAAAATGTTGAGATCACTTAGTGCATTTATTTTATTAAAGTTTGGTCTTTAGTGCCTTCATATCCAGATCATTTGACAAGGTACTAGAGTTGACACTTACAACATTTGTCAATCTTGGAGTCAAGGACTTTAGAGATCTGTTGATATACGTAGTGTTGGGGACGTAGTGTTGTGCACTATTTGGTTGTATGGGCACTAATATGAAAATTTTGAGGCTTGCGAGCAACCATGTCCTCCATACGTGTTAGTGTCTGTGTCTGTGTCTGTGTCTGAGCTTCCTATCTTTCACTATATTTTACCACTGCGCTCAACAGGTTATAGGCCCCCATCTAGCCTAAATACCATCAGAAAACCTCAATATTATCGCTTATCAGTTCACCATCTTTCGACCATCTTTGCATTTCACCTGTACTATGTCATCCCTTAACAATCAAGTTAACATGCTCTCCAAGGTGCCACCCCTTGAGGAAGGGAACTATCATGTTTGGAAGGAGGGGATGGAGATATTTTTTATGGGAGTTAGTGCCACCTGGATCACAGATGAGCCAACAGCAACTGTCCCTCAGAGTTTTATAGCAGAGGATAGACGACTCACCTTCTTTATCTGGTCAAGCCTTACCCCTGAACTCCAATATCTGGTTTCTGGGAAGACATCTGCACTGGAGGCCTGGAAGGTTATCAAAGCATGATTCCAGAGATCCACCATGGCCCATTGCCTCAAGGCTCATCAGAGCTTTTATCAGATTGATCATGACCCTGCTAAGTCCATCGATATCTACATTCATGCTGTTGAAACTGCCCGTCAGATGCTCAAGAGTCTTGGATGTGTTATTGATGACACAGAAACCATGGATGTCCTCCTTATGAATCTCCACTCTTCCTATCACACCATTCGCACTTCTATTCTCACCGCCAAAGCAGAACCAACTCTTGCCGATATCAAGTTAATTTTGACTGGCGCATCTTCCTCCATTGCTGCCATAAAACCTGAACCCTCTGATTTTGCCCACGCTGCTCAATTTGGACAAGGTAGAGGACAGAAAGCTGTTAGTGGTCATGTTTCACGTTCCTCATCTGGTCATAGTTCCCAGGAAGATGGAAAAGGTTATCGTTGGTGTGATCCAACTAATGAAGGTCATTGTCATCACTGCAGTTGATCAGGTCACATTGCTGCACATTGCATTCATGACATGCCTCAGCATGTTAAGGATTAGGTCATGGCAGGTCCACCACATCAGGCACAGGTTCATTTTGTTTCAGAAACTGC
>QFEC01020213.1:175-12000 GCA_003316585.1 Gomphus bonarii | reverse complement strand
GAGAAGTTACTAGTTACCTTAAGAAGTGTCTCGCAGATTTTCGAGCACACAGGATCAATAGCAGATTTGTTATTGAGTTTATGATCCATACAGACACCAGAGCTGACTTCCTGGTACAGGCGCTAAAGGGCCGTACAGACTACCACAGATCCCCAGATGAATACTTGTCTACCACACAGCATATAACATTGTACTGAAGTTGTATCAGATTCTAAATACATCACTCTCCGTGTAGAAACCACCCTCCACCCCAAAATCACTCTTAATTACACATACAACAATTGAATTTACTCCATGACACAGACTACCTCCTTCATGCTTGACAGTGGTCAACATTCAAGACTTGGACTAGAACCAAACTGAGAAACCCAATTGGAAGCACTGGATGAATTCACCACTTGCATGGAAAAGGCCACTAATGAAGCTTGCTCTGCTTTGTCAATAGCTGCAGATGACATGGCACAGTTCTATGACCTACACCACCAGGCTGCTCCCACATACAAGATTGGTGATAAGGTCTGATTAAATGCACAAAACATTACAACCACTTGCCCAATGAAGAAGTTGGATAATAAATGGTTAGGTCCTTATGCAGTGAACAAGGTTGTATTGCAGAATCCCTATGGCCTCCAACTCCCACCATCTTTTGGTTACACCCATCCTGTCTTCTCTATTGACCTCCTATGCCCCTACCAAGAGGATCCAATCCAAGAACAACATGCTCAACCCCCCCCTCCTGTTATTTGAGATGGAGTCCCTGAGTATGAAGTCGAGAGGATCCTAGACAGCAGGGTCTACTGAGAATGACTAGAATACCTAGTCCATTGGAAGGGTTATGGAACTGCAGATGATTCCTGGCTACCTGTGAAGGGTGTCTCTGGAGCAAAGTGACTTGTCATGGAGTTTCACCAACAAAACCCTGAAGCCCCACAATGCATATCAGCTACTCTATATGCTACCCTCCCCTTTTGAACTCTAGAAAACTTCATGGAAAATCCCAAGCAACACCTCTTTGATTGGATAAAAGGAAGGAACCTAACACATGACACTCTAACCCCCAAAAATAAGCAACACTTCACATGACATTTAATTCTCTTCATTTACATCTTATTCCATTCAGCACAAGGAGCTATATCAAAAGCAACTAAAATACTTGGCACTAAATATAACATCCACTATCTGTCAGGGGACAACCCATCTCAAGTCCCAAGCTGAAACAAACACAGCTTGGCTGGGAATGGACCAAACAACCTGAGGTTTTCAGCAGGACCTTCCAAACCTTTGGCACCCTTGGGCCTGAGAAACAGCTCGGCACTTACCCATGAAGTTTCTGAGCTATGAACTGAGATCTGAGGTGGGAAGCTGAGGGCTGAGGAAGGATAGGAAGAGACCCACTTGACCCAAGGCCAAGTCACTTAGGCTAGGAAAAATACCTCAGTTTGGGTCAAACCCTCTAAGAGCTAAACACCTGAACCTTGGTTCAGGTCCCAGGAAATTGGCTCCCAAGACACCTGGTATTTATAGAACCGGTGTGCATACCTTAAGGCCCAAGAGAAGGGTAAGGTATGCTGAGGAAGTAGAGCACAGACCATTGGTATATAGATCAAACGGCTCACTAGCAAGGGACCCTAAGCTTTTCTCTTAGGATTTCCCCCTTGCTAGCACTGTGTGATGTTCTGTAAGTGCAACAGGGGTTGCCCTTACACTATCCATCCTCCCTAACCCACTCAATAACAAGCAACCACTTCACTATAACATAACCAGCCAATCCAGCCAACAGAGTCTCATCCCACTTGAATCCTACCCTATATCATCACACTGGTCCATTGACCCAAAGGACATTAGACAAATCAAGAGACTCCTCAAACTCCCAGCTCCACCCAAACCCATCTTCTCCATTCCCTGGCAAAAGAAACCTCTCACTCGCCTACCCTATGAGGCTGGAGATGTAATATTCCTTGGCCAAGATTCAATCCCCTGCACATTTGAGGGATTCACTGGGAGGAGGGCTCACAACACTATAGGGGAGTATGTGCAAGAGGCATCTTTCAAAACCTACAGCAATCCCTTCAGTGCCCACAGCAATCACTGCTTGAATCATGAGTTTGCCCTCCAACTGTACCCTGGGGTAGAACTCAAGCAGAACTTGCCCTGGACCCACCCCTCACTCTGGACTCACTCTGGAGGAGACTGACAAGATGTGTTAGCAGGTGCTTCCATTAACAATCTTGACAAAACTCCACATTGAGATGCCATGCATTGAGAGGGGAGTGATGTCAGGGTTCAGCTTGGAGTTCAGTTTGGAGTTCATTGTCAGTTTGTTGTTTCCTGTTTTTGTCTTTCCATGCCTTTCCATGCTTTGCATCTGTGGATTACATAATAAGCACCAGGCTAGGGTATATAAGTGTGACTGGTGTTACAGTTACCCCTCAGCTTGATCTCTCTATGTACTTACTACTAGTAACTCTTGTATAAACTGAGGATTACTGCTCCATCAGGTGGAAAACCCCCTTATCAGCTCATTAATATTGGAGTATCTTGTTGTTGTGACTTTGTCAATAGCATTGCCCTCACAGTACCTCCCTCTTACAGATGAACCAATGAAGCTGTTTTGAGTGGAGTTCAAATTTAAGGTTTCAGGCACCAATTACATGATATAAGGATTGTTTGGGAAGTTGTTTAGCTTCTTCCTTCCTTCCATCACCTATCTCCATCACTCCATCACCCCACACCAGCCAATCAAACATGAGCAATTACTTTGATGACAAATGACCAAGCACTGCTGTCACTGAGATGGAGCAATTGCTCACTCAAATGAAGCATGATGAAAGGCTGTGTGAGCCTGCAAATGTGAGCATGAGGCCAAGGAATGTCATCACACTCAAGCAGCTAAGGCTGGGATGAGGCAAGTAGAGGAAGAGAAAAAGAGAGCTGAGGAATCAGAGGCCATCCAGGGACATTAGTTTGTCAAAATGGACTATCTCATCCTTGATTCTCCTTGGAAGAGCCATGTATGCTCTCCTTTGGAGGACATTGTTATTGAATTCAACCAGGGCCAAGAGTCCGTAAAATTCCACAAAAAACCTAGTGGCCCTGTGGTTGTCAAGCATGATGAGTTTTTTGAGCTCTTGTTTGGCTTCAGCCTGTTGGTCATATGGGCCAAAGTATATGAATAGCTCATCTACAAACCTGTCATAGTTGCTTGCCCATTCAGGCTCAGAGTGTGAGTGACCAGTGAGGTATGGTTCAAAGCAATTGAGGGCTGTTCCTTTCAGGTAAGAGATCATATAATTGCCCTTGGACCTATGTATCTGTTTTGAATATGTTTCTCCTGGACCAAAAATTCAGGTTTCAGACAAGCAGGAACCCTCAAAACTTCTTTGGGTTGGAGCTGTCAAACAACTCAGGTTCTCTAACCTGAGCATTTTTGCCTCCTTCCTGATTATTCTTTGCTGCTTTTGACAGCTCTATGATTGCATCTACAAAGGTCTGCTCAGTGTGAATTGCAGTTTTTTCTTTTGTTTCCCCTTTTAGGTCATTGTGGGATTCAGCTTCACTAGCCAAGGGGTTGGCTGAATCATCTTCATTGATGGGTGCTTCATCTTTGGAAGTGTCTTTGGACACATCCTTGATGTGTGTAGATGATAATGATGTTCTGGCATGGTAGTAATCCATGCTAGCCATCAGGCTAACAAGGAGTAAGGCATACTTTGTATGGAGCTAGAGGAACATGTTCACCATTGCTCCACTGTTGGGGTTGCTTGGCTATCCTAAGCATGAGCCCATGATCATGTAATTGGAGGCATGGAATGTAATGAGTGTGGGGAGTCATAAATACTGTTATAGCCACAAGTAGCTTAACCTGAAAGCAGATGTTACTGAGGTTTGGTTTGGGACAATGAACTGAGGTTCTGACATGACTTGGCTTCAGCTTATGTATTACACCTACTCAGGTACATTCTGGTTATGTCACTGTATTTTGGGAAGGGTTCAGTCAGTAGCTGAATTGTTTGGGACCAAACAGATGGCCATATACAGAAGAAAATGTGGGGTTTAAGTTAATTTCTGACTGAAGTATGTGCATGAACAGAATTACATTTAAATATCAAATGAGAGTAGGGATAAGAGACCAGGATAGGAAATGAGGAATAAGAAATGCAACAATGATTATTAGATATAGAAATGGGAGATGTGTGACCATACATGAACTGAAGTGACTGAAGCAAGGACCAAATGTACTTAGTAACTGTAAGGGTTGTTCAACATACATGGTCCTCAGTCAGCATGACCAAGCAAACTGAGATTCAGTTTGATCATACTTGGATGATTTAATGCACATGGTTTCAGCTGGTGATACTGAGTCCAAGATATTCCACTTTTAGTTATTCAAATACACATTTCTCTGGTTTCAGGTATAGGGTGTTGGAGTGAGGGATCTCAAGGGCTCATTATACAGTCTTTCAATGGGCTTCAAAGGATTCTGTGAAGATGAGTATATCATCTATGAACACCACAACCCCTTCAACAATGAGCTCCTTGAAGATTTCATTCATCATCATTTGAAAGGTGGCTGGACTGTTTGTGAGACCAAAGAACATTACCAGAGGCTCATATAGAGCTCAGTTTATCCAGAAGGCTGCATTCCATTCATCTCCTTCCTTTATGCACACATTGTTGTATCCCCAGCAGACATCTAGCTTTGTAAAGTGTTTAGCTGTGGCAGTGGTAACCTTGTTTGTAATATCTGGCACAAGGGTAGGGGGTAAGCATTCTTGATTGTTGTATTGTTAAGCTTCTGGTAGTCTTGCACAAAGCAGAGGCCACTGTCCTTTTTCTTTACAAAGAAGACTGGGGATGCCATGGGTGATGTAGAGGGGTGGATGTGATGACTCTTGAAATTTTCTTCAAGGAATGCATCTAGCTCTCTTTGCTTATTGGGAGACATTGGATAGACCTTGGTGATAAAGGACTTGGCACCTGGAATTAGCTCAATTTCATGGTCCCAAGCACATGGAGGGAGTTTATCAAAGGACTCCTTTGAAAAGACATCCTTGAATTCCTGATAAGGTTTTGGAACAAGATCTTTGAAGGATTTGGTGGTTGCAAGCTCCAATGCCTTTTGGGCAAGTTGTTGTGAAACAGTTGAGCCTACACCAATTTTTTCATGGTTATCCTCAACAAAGACTACAAAGAGTCTGTCTCCATTTTCAGGTGAATACAACAGCTCTTTACCTGTGGCACATGTGTGTTGGTCAGGAGGGTACACATGGTCTTCTTCAATGTCTGGAATTATCTCAACCTGATGTCTCTTGCTGACCAGTTTAACACCACCTTCCACTGAGCTAGATGAAAAACACATCCAATAATTGTTTGAGACTTCCAATATCAGAGTGGCAAGTAATCATAAATCAAATATTCATTCAAGGTCTCATACAAAGTAGAGCTTTTGGCTCTATAATTTTCGATACATGACCAGCGGAAGCCTCAACCTCGTGTCTTGTATGAATGAGATTGTAATCCATCTTAAGGCGAAATCACTGAGCCTACTGTTCCCACCCACATCATTCCGCCCCAAAGGACGAAAAACTGGCTTCGACATATTCTCGATTCATCCCTTAAGCAATAAGTCATGACGTGCAGCTAGATACAGAGGTCCTGCGTAATTTTAGGGATATTGGACAGGTTTGGTGGAATGCAACTCGACGAACTCGGAAACAAAATCAACAGGTATGAAAACTCTTTATTTCCATGTGGTTTTCTGGCTTGATGCTGTAGAAGTCCGCGATTATAGTTTAATTGTGGAACTATAAAATCGCTGTGTTTATCGTTGAATCCAGGGACAGCAACATATATGTTTCTTGCGTAAAAGTTTTGTATGAGGAGGTCCAAGCTGCACGAAGGTCACGTTTCAGTGCGGACCTGGATATCCCTCTTCCAGATCCTCGCTATTTAGCAATCTATGCAGCATGTGCTCACGTGTTTCATGCTAGTGGGATGACTGCAATCGTTGAGCTAAATTTGACAGAGTATAAAGATATCAAGGTTCTTGCAGAGGATGGATCTTCCTCAAACATCTTCTGCAATCTCTGCACATGTTATCTGTAAAATGGCGTTCTTTTCCATAAGTTCAGTCAATCTGTATGGTCTCTGAAACATGAGACAATCATGATTGAGAACATTAGAAATCTATGCGCAGCAAGTTATTAAATTCATCTGCTGCGATTTCAAAGCGTTCCTTCAGGATGTAGAATCAGTCGTACGTAAATTCTCGAGTGCCTGTGACTCACCAGGCCACCTAGAAACCACTTTCTTCTTTCAACGGCATCCCGTACCGAAATTTTCGTTCTAGTGAAGACCGACCGACTGACGCAAGTATTAGCTGCAACCAGATACTTAAAACTAAACCTATTCACTACAAGTAGCAGAACCTTCGATCTTGGAGGTCGGGTGGTGTGGTGTTGTTTGGTATCACAGTAATATTGCAATACTGTTTTTCATGCCTTGGACGCTCTGCCCTCTATCCTAGTCATCGACACGGTTATGGTGTGACTGCATGCATGGTTACACCTCCCTCCCCAGACGAATTTCAGCAAATTTCATGTAACTAAGCCACTCTATTTATTTTATTTGTCATAATTATTTAGAATCTTCAATTAATCGAAACTACCATTTACTGCTCCTTCCATAATCTCCTAACAGATATCTTTGTCATGCAGTGCGACCACTTTTTTTTTTTTACTTCGGCCACAGACGGACCGTACCAAGAGGTTAAACACAGTACCAAAGCCTGAACCACTACTTTCTATTTGTCTTATACACTGCATGGCGGTTCCTGTACACACCGTGGATTTCACCCCAAATGACCAACAATTATGCACACGTGGAAACTTGATGGGAAATCGTCTAGAACCCTGGGCCACCACCTTCCTAGCGCTTAGTAGGCAGCATCAGAAGAACTTGAATAGGTTCGCACGGCTGAATGGCTGATGGACAAAAGAGCTCCTAGCGCACTGGATTTTCTCCTTTTCCCTTTACCATCATTGCAACATGCCCACCCTTCCCCTCCCGGTCTTTGAGGCCTTCGCCTCCAGCCCCCACATCCATGTCAGTCGTGGTCATGTTATCACAGTCCTTTCTCATACGCTTACCCCATTCTTTTCCAAAACTTTCCGGAAACCGTACGCACCCCAGGTGACGTTTTCAACGGCTAGCCTATTTGTGCCTGTTTTTTTTTACATGTCATTTATCCATGTCTCAATTTCTAAATGTTTATGAGTTATTCTTTCCTGATTATAGCCCATAGATGTGATAAATTGAAGTCGCACCCTATCACGGACAGTCCTCTTCAGGACGGCAACTTCTCCCTCTTCAGACCCCTTAATTAGGGTGTCTTTAACATTGGCCTGGAGGAGAGCCAATAACCAAACACCCATTGTTCTTGCGGGGAGAAGATACAGATTTAGACGAAGAGGTATGTCTATCGAGGGGACAACAGCCCTCGCGTCTCACAATAACACTGATCTATCCCTTGCGGGGTATGGGACTCCAAACGAGTCGCACACCCGCAGGGACCGGGGTGTCACTGATTGACGCGAAGATCAATCACCAGTGGCCATGACTGTGAGCAGAGTAGGGTGGGAGGAAAGAGATGGCACTGGTGTATCAACGCCGACACCTATCTCGTATACTACAAGCGCGACGGGACCGTTCATAAGACTACGTGGGTTCAATATATATACCGAATTGAAAGGTATGGATACTTCTCCGAAACAAATTACCGGTCCAATAGCGACAGATCTTGCAATTTTGCTCCGTCATATCCCGTCTCCCGAGCTCCCCCGTATGCGTCTGATTTCGGTTAGGTACATACTTGCACGTGTCTTCAATTTAATGGCAGGCGATGAGGTGTCTCGTGAAGAAAAAGGAGAAATACTAAGAAAGGAAGGGGAGAAGGGTGATAGGCAGCTATAGCGTCAGCCTATCTCGGACATTATTCTTTTCATGAAAAATCTTTGCTCTATTCCAGTTTATTGTTTCCACATTGATGATTGAGATCCGTCTCTGGCGTCAAACAATTTTTTTTTTTTTGGGAGCTTGCTTAGCTTCAAGTTTCTGCGACTTGACCATCACTTTTGCCTTTTCGCACCCTGAATTCTTAAGAGTGGACGGTTTACTTGTATATCCACCACTATAAATCGACAGAAACAGAAATGACCATTACGGTTAATCCAAGCTCTACAAATCGTTTCCCTTACTAGTAATTGTCCTTAGTTCCTTTCGCCTTCCAACAATGGAACGGCTTGATCTGTAAGTCATTCACTACAGTTCTAGGGGGGGTCCTCAACTTTCCAAGTTACGCAATCCCTCCCATCTTACCTACCCTATATTCCAATCTCTACCTAGGCTAGGTCCTCAAGGGTGAAGAGATTTCTGCCCTTAATTGTATTCAGCGGTAAAAAATAAATTGCGATGCAGGCTAACCAAATATCCGTCCGGACACTTCTTACAGTAAGCGCACACCAGTCTTTCAATACATAAGCTGTCTTCTTACCATGCCTTCATGAAATTAAAATCAGTTTCATGGACAGCTCTGTTGCATCCTTAACAGCTTCCCGGTGATGCTCAGGAAAATACAAGTTTATATTTCTTCTAGTTATCGACCTACGGATAATGTGTTATTCGTGACACGCCAGCCAGAGCTCCGATTGGTCAAGTCTATTTATCATATATGAGGCTCTTTGCAGTTTCCGAGCGAGTCTTGAACTCGCACTCAAACGTTTCGGGATGTCTAGGTCATAAAACGGTCAGCTTGTCCAATAGTGAACATTGGCAACGGCGCACGACTTACGACATGAATCCCGACGTGAATGCGGCCTTGACGGGTATTTCATGTCCACTGCCGTCCCGCATAGGTGTAATATTGAACACCTTGAGGATAAAAGCAACAGCGATGAACACGGAGTTGTCAGCCATGTATCGACCGGGGCAAATCCTATATGGGTGTAAATCATTCCGGATGTATATTTCGATTTGTTTGAAAAAAAAAAAAAAAACAGTCTTACCGTCTCCCGAATCCAAACGCAGCACTGGATGCAGTATTGGTGTCTTTTACTCCAGGATCAAGGAAGCGCTCGGGTATGAATTTATCAGGGTCTGGACCGTACTTCTTCTCGTCGTGGAGCATATGCCTACAAATTGAGCGTCAAGGTCTTCCTGTTGTAAGACAAGGAAATATCGAACCAAATGTTCCCGATAATGAGAGTCCCTTTGGGGATGAAGTACTCTCCATAAACGTCGTCTTGTGTAACGGCGTGCGCGACACCCATAGGAACCACCGGCTGCCATCGATAAACTTCCTTGCAAATCAACTCGATATACGGAAGGTTTTCGCGATCTCCAAACTCGGGGAGTCGGTGTGGTCCCACGACTCTATCTAATTCCTCCTGTGCTTTACGTTGCACCTCTGGATAACAGACCATAGCGAGAATGAACGTGTGAAGGGCAGAAACTGTCTGAAAGAAACAAGGAGCAGTCGTCGGGTCAGTGTCACGAAAAAGCCAGCAAGTTCGTCAAGGTTCAATTTACGGTGTCAGAGCCCGCTGCGTACGCTGACGAGCCTGTTCCGCGGATCACATCTTCCTCGTCGGCAGGCTTATTGGTCATGTATGATAGTTCTTCTAGGAATGAAGCTGTAAAAGACGGTGCGGCCGTTCCCTCTGCCTTTGAAACAGTCAGTAAAGCTGTTTTTTGGGAAGCCTCTCTGCCAAAGCTATGGACACTTACCATAGCTCTCTTTACAGCCTGGAAAGGTGCTACGGACATATCTGTAGTCGCACGACGCCATACGTTTGCTAGTCTGCGGAAGTTTGCTCCAGGCATCCAGGTAGGAACATACTTCACTATTACAACGGAATAATTTTAATCGTCCCTTCGGAAATGGGTAAAACATGGCCTACACATGGGTATGGTATCCACAAGGAAAGTCCCGGAATTTCCTGCGACAGTCATGCCATACATAGCTGTCTCCGCGGTAGTAATGTAATGGTCGTTTTTGGGCTGCACCTTGATGCCATATATGATCTGTCGAAAGAAAAGACAAGATTTATTCGGATCACTGGAATCGCTCCCATTTTAAAAGCACGTGTACCTCCATAATGATCGCCCCAGCTGTATGACGTAGATGTTCAGCAAATTCCCCAGGGGTCTCATATATCCGTTGAAGCAACTCCCTTATTCAATCACCATTAACTATCTCGTAAACAAGTGGAAAGTGACATTGCGTACTGCGTTTGTCTGATCTGAATGGGATGGTATTCGGCTGCAGCAGTGGGATGAAATTTCTGGTGAAATAACTTGCGATGTCTCCTCCACCAGTCTCCATACCGCATGAAAGTGATATGCCAATCAAAACCCATTCTGAGGTCAATTTCGCCTCCATACGTAAAAGTGAAAATGGAAAGAACCGCTATAGTACGTACAAATCATTGAGCATTGGCGACTCGCTTCGGTCGGAATATATAGACGATGCTTTCTCAAACATGTCGTAGGCGACTTCCGCAGAGTTGACGAATGCCATGCCTTGGCCGAATACTTTGATATAGACTATATCGCCTGTCACAGTTGTCAGAAGAGTCCCCCGTGGAGGTACTTATAAAAACGAACCGTACGTCTTCGCCCATTTAGAGAACGTCAGCCATTCTTGTTCGTTCGGCACATCTCCCGCGTTTCCCATGATGAGCTTTCCAGGTGGGCCAGGGGGTAGACGTAGCCCTATCGTGTACAAGCAGAAAAAAAAGCGCAAATCAATAACCAACACGATTCAAGGACTCGATCAAGCAAACCTTTAGGGACCCGGGATCCTGACCACACTGACCGAATGGCTAGCACCAAGAGGGCGAGTGAACCTATCAGGAAGGCATCCCAGGCTAAAGTTTCCAATTGGAGTGTCAACATAGTTGTAATTATCGGAAATTGGAGTGTCGTGTTTAGTGGCAGAGAATCGGCGTCGGAGCATATTAGGTATATTGGTAGTATCGATTACCAGATTCTCGTGTGAGCCATATCGATAGAAGTTTCAAGGCGCTCCGCGAACCGGGAGGACCGGTGTCCCTCGATAGCAAATTTGCTGCATCAGATATTCTCGTGGAATGCACCACATACAGCTCCTGCCTTGCTCATCGCTATCGGAGAATTCAAGTAAATGAAAGATAGGATTGAAGTGTTTGATCTACAGCTAAAACAACCCATCGCTGTGTAATCAGTTTGGAGGAGGAGGGACAATTTCACCCACGAGAAGTTAGATGCCACAAATGGCGCTTCTTATACTCATGCCCTATTTCCATTTAGTGATGTCACACATCACACAGCAAGCATAAACAAGAAAATCATGAGAAAATCATATACTCGATTCTTATGCAAATACTGACAAATTTCGAAGGAAAATTTTGGTGGATGGTAAGAAAATGATAATCCACCTTTAATTTCCCCAGAATTATGTTAGACTAAATTTCTCTATTCAAAAGTATACAAGATTTTCTGACATTTTTCCTAACCAGAAAAAAACTCTATGCATGTGGTGTGAAGTTTGCTCCATGTTCTTACTTGCAGGTTGTAAGAGGTGTCTCTAAGTGTGCCTTGTGTATGATCAATCTTCTGTTACCATAGAACACACAGCAGGGATAAAGGGGTTGTCTGACTAGGAAAATTATGAGAAAATCACAGTAGTCACTTTTTGCATGGAGAAATTGTTGGTGGTGAACTCTGAGAATTACACTGCTGAAGAATAAGCAGGAGTACTGGAGAACAGATGGTGAATGCTCTATCAA
>QFEC01020198.1:0-10564 GCA_003316585.1 Gomphus bonarii | reverse complement strand
TTGCTCATTTCCCTTTTCCGCTCCCAAGTATTGAAGCTCTTGTTGTTGCTGACACCCAGAATCATTAAGAAAAACAAAAAGAAGTTTCTATTAATTTTCTCAACAAGAAATAAAAACTCTATTCTATTTTACATTCCTCTGGCTTTTAATCTTGTCAATTCTTCTTGTCCCAACAGATGTGACTTGGACTCAACTTGTGTGTTTGTTAAAGCTGCTTGGTTAACTTAACTTAAAATGGAGTTTACCAAGATTTGATTTGTTCCAATGAACCAAAGGAAGACATGACTTGGCTTCAACTTATATGTTATACCCACTCAAACATTATATCACTGTATTTCAGAAGAGTTCAGTCAGCAGCCAAGATATTTACTAAGGTAACTGAAGTGAGGACTGTGAGGGCAACACTATTGACAAGGTCACAACAACAAGATACTCCAATATTTAGTGAGCTGATAAAATGAGTTTCCACCTGGTGTAGCGGTAATCCTCAGAGATCAAGCTGAGGGGTAACCATTACACCAGTCACACTTATATACCCTAGTGGAAAGTCACAGAAGGTTATAGAAGGTGACAGAAGGTGATGGAAAGTGATAGAAGGTCCTGGAAAGTTGTGGAAGGTGATGGAAAATTATGGAAAGTTCCAGAAAGTTGTGGAAAGTCATAGAAGGACATAAACAAGAAACAACAACTGACAGCAATCTCCAACTGAACCCTGACAAGGACCAAACATATCTGAAGGACTTGCAATTATGTGATCTTCAGTCAGTGCAACTGAGTGGACCAAAGTTTGGTTGAAATGTACTTTGACACTATTCATTCATCTGTTATTGATATGACTCACACATTCCATTGCAGCAAAGATATAAGATAGAAAGTTACACTTTCCAAGTCTACACAGAAATGTCTGGCATTCACAAGGTATCACAGATGGTATATAAGTATGCCACTGAATGTTCATCTAGAATAGTAAGCTTCTTTGACTAGCCTTATAACATCAACTCAATGACAGTCAAATGACTTGCAGGACTCCTAATTCAAACAGTGGTATTACATGGCTGTTATGATTTTGCCTCACAAGATCCCCACTTTCTTAGTCATCATGATTAAATAATCCTTTCACTTATTCAAGTAATCCCACTCAGCCCTTTGTTTACTCAGCCTCAGAGTCTAGACCTCACTCTTCATCACTCCTTTTATTTGTTTAGTTTTCCTACACATGATACTCTTTCTCTATTTAGTAATTTCCATTACCTCATGTAACAATCTTTGTAATACACCTCACCCAAACCTTATTCTTACTCATCCATGTTTCACCTTGCCTTTGTTTGAATTCCTGTTCTAGAAACCCCTTTGTTCTTTTGATTTGAAATCATCCTGGCTATTTGAAATACTAATCTAGTATATAAAATGTATATAAATTAGTAGTTCAGTAGTCAGAAAATTAACTAAGATTTACCCCAAGTCTTTTGTAAAACTTTGCCCTCAGAAATTAGGGATAGTATGGGATCTGGAAGGCCCAGCACATAAGCTGAAGCCAAGCCCTAGCCTGAACCTCACTCATTGTCACAACCTTGTGCAAGAACCTCAGCTCAGCCTTTTCTTAACAATGACACAATACCTGTGATAGAGATTTCTTTCAAAGGGTGTATGTAATAACTTATACTCTGATAAATGGTATATTGAGAAATGTGCCCTTTGAGTTAATCAATGAGATATGTAAATGTTGGGAATAATTAAATATAGAATATACAAAAAAAACTATCACTTCTCTCCTTTTTATTACTTTTATCTTTTCATTGTTCAATTTATTAACATGTATTTCTGAAAATCTTGTAGGCATTAAAATGCCATGATACATATCTCACTACACTGGTTATTTTTCTTCTTCTATCCCCAGTAGTAGTTACATAGTCAATCACAAGTCAGCAGCTCAAGTAAATGCCATCTGAAGCTGTGAGGGCATATATGAGTGTATATGAGGATCAGACATCACACAGGTCACAAGCCTGAATGGTTATCACTATTATTAAATTGGAACTGAAACAATACAAAGAAAATATGAGATAAAATAAATGATACACCACCTGGATCCAAGATTGAAATCAACCCTTATATGGTATTACACTCAATGGCCTTCTCAATCTCTCTATATTTGAGAAATACCTCTATATATTATGGGAAAGCAATTTCTTGGTGCATATATACATTTGGAACCAGATTATAGTTCACAATTGACAATACAAAGTAATTCACCTGGTGCCTGTTTAAATGCCAGACTATCCCCAAATAGGACAAGCAAATCAAATCAGGATGGATGGGCTGCTTACATAATCACCAGCTGAATGGTTGAGATAACAAAGATATGAAATCATATGTATATGAAAACTCCCAGAATGTGAGGGCAAAACCTTGACAAGGCCATAATTACAATTATTATGAGCTGATTGAGACTAATCCACCTGGTGTAGTGGTATTCCTCAGTTTTACTAGCAACAGATACATAGAAAGCCCATCTGGCATAGCAGTAATCCTCAGGGATCAAGCTGAGGGGTAGCCATCACACCAGTCACAACCCTATACCCTACTCTGGCAATTATTACATAATTGGAAGATGCAAGGTATGGGAATGTAAACAAGAGGAAACAAACTGAATTCCAAGCTGACACAGAATCACTTATGATGATATAATATTATCATAATATCATCAATCAACAGGTACTGACCCCTATTCTCAATGTCTGCATCCTAATTTGGGTTCTTACCTGAAATGGAGAGATGATTACTAAAATGATAAGAGAACATCACATATACAGTAAGTAAACTCAAGATGTACAATAGTTTTATAGTGATAAAAATCCCATAAAAATCTCAACAATCATTAATTCAATTCTAAAGCTTATAACACTTGAATCTGAACTTTTAGGACTAACCTCACAATATAAGGTCATGTTGCTCATCATTCACTATTGAGGAACTTCTATCTGAGTAGAATAAAATATTGAACCATAGCTTCAGAGAGTCTAACCAAGAAATTAATGGTTCTCTTATCACTCAAATATCTAGTTTCACTCTTAACAGTAAAGTTATGGGGTATAGGATAATCCATGATCCCTTTTCCCAAGTAAAAAGGGATTCTGTTGCAATGCATGCTCAGAACCTCTTAGTTATTGAATTGGAGAATTGGTGGGTATCAATATGACCCTGGAGTGGATAGTGCATGATAGGTCCCCTTGGGTTATCCTGTCTATAACTTAGAGAGCAGCTTGCAGTTCTCATAGCCAGGGGACAATGTGCATATCTAGTGAATGAGTATTCATGATGCACTATAGCCACAGCCTGCTCCAGCTCTCAATTTCTCATTCCCTCCCCAGTACCTGTGAGCCCACCTTCCTTCTTATCATAAGCCACCATTTGACTGCCTGCCTGCCCTGCAATTATTTCATTCCCCTCACAGACCAGTATGCCTCAATTCACTTGCTGTACAGTTGCCTATGAAGACAGGGTATCCTCAATGCTCCACAAAGTGGAACCTTTTGGTAATAGCCCCAGCTATATAAATAGTCTCACATGGATACAGCCAAATTTTAAACCTGGGTTTATATCCTCCAGGGGGTGCAGCTGTGAGCAGTGATTGACCTTGAGATGCCCAATTGTCATCTCACTGACTTGGAGCCTCAAAATTACAAGTGGAAAATGTTCCTCTTGGAGGAATATGATCTACTATGAGCACACAGTGTTTCCTCCTTTCACCTTTATGGTGAAGTGTAGAAAGTTTGGCAGCTTCATGCCCCTAGGATAGTACATGTGATTATGACACTAGAAATCAAACATAACTAAGACAGATGTATGTGGTCTAAGTATTCTTACAAGACCAAGATAAGTGAGGTATGAGCAAGATAGGAAGAGTATATAATTAGTGAAAGAAAATGGTGTTGAACTCAGATAATAGGATATGGTCCTATGTCAAATAACACATGAAGAAATACAAAGTTAAGATTAAGAGATTAGTAAGAAATATATTCAAGTTGTCTAGGGAAAAGAAAGAGTCCAATGTAGTAACTATGCTGGTATAAGATGACTTCTGGGAACACATTGAGGTGGCCAACTGGTCAACTGGAACGCAATGAGTTGGCTGATACACAGGAGTGTAATGAGGGGTATGCTCGCAAGACAACTAGGCTGACGTCCCCTTTCAAGTTGGCCACTAGGCTAACCCCTTTGCAGAGTTAGGCACCTCACTTGAGCCACCTGGAACGCAGGCAATTGGGCCTGGTGGATACGCGCCGGAATGTTAGCTAAGCTCCGCACAAGGCCGGTGATTTTCCCATGGTTTCGGCTCACTATTCACTTAGAGGCTCTTCTACTATTCTTTTCCTCCTTTCCCGCACCTTTCGTATTACTCCCTCTTAGTCTCCTCGCTCTTTCATCGAGTATGTGCCACTCCATACATGCCCTTTCCCTTTGTTTCAACCATTAGTTTACTGATGACTTCTTCATTAGTTCCATGTCACATTCTCGAAACCCGGGCGATTACGATGCCCTGGAACGGCGTCCTCCCTCTCCTCATTACGACTCCTCACACAACCCTGGTGCATCGACGGATAGTATGGGCGTTCCTCCAGAAGAGTTTGAATTTGACCTCACACCAGCTCGTCCTCGCTTTTACAACTCTGACTTTGGTAGCCCTCAGCCACACCAATCATACGCTGACTCATTCGATGCAACCAGCACTCGCGACCACTCCGAGAACCCATCCTTTGCTGCTCTTCCTGTAGATCCACGAGGTCCTCTTTACCAGCAGTATCATGATGATATTTACCAGCATCCAATGTCTCAACTTGGTCGACAGCGAGACCTGTCGTCCGCTACGGGTTTCATGGAGGAGAAGCGGATACTGTACGGAAACGCCGGCAGAAGTCGCAGAAGGAAATGGCTAATTCTAGGCTCGATCGTTCTGTTCTTTACTATCGTTGCTGCCACCCTTGGCATCTACTTTGGTATCATTAAGCCTCATCAGGCTAATGCTCACAGTGCTGCCTTGTCTTCTGCATCGGGTAACTCTTCGTCATCCGGTAGTGGCTCTAATGGTGGCACAAAGAGCCTTACTTCTGTGACCGGAGGCTATGGCAGTCTAATTACCACAGAAGATGGCTCTGCGTTCACCTATTCTAACCCTTATGGTGGTTACTGGTGGTCCGATCCTAGCAATCCATTCTCTAATAAAGCTCAGGCTCAGTCCTGGACACCACCCTTGAATCAGAGTTTTAAGTGGGGCCAAGATAAAATTTATGGGTACGTCTATTCATTCACCGGAGAATAGTTCTAATCCCCGAGGTAGTGTGAATCTTGGTGGATGGTTAAATACTGAGCCCGTGTGTTCTCTATTTATTGCTGTTATCCGTTATCTTAGGGATACATCTTCCTCAGTTCATCTCCCCCGACCTTTACCAAAAATACTTATCAAACCCAACTCCCCCTGTTGACGAATGGACTCTCAGTCTAGCTATGGCCGCCGACACATCAAATGGTGGTGGCCTCAGCCAACTTGAGGAGCATTATAAGACTTTCATAGTATGTTCACATACCCTACCCTGAAGTTCTATTGCCAACGATTCCTAGACCGAAAAGGACTTTGCGGAGATCGCCAGCGCAGGACTCA
Source organism: Gomphus bonarii (assembly GCA_003316585.1). Lineage (NCBI taxonomy): Eukaryota > Fungi > Basidiomycota > Agaricomycetes > Gomphales > Gomphaceae > Gomphus > Gomphus bonarii. The sequence goes on along the minus strand of QFEC01020198.1, from coordinate 4,905 downwards.
ATTGGATTCGTATCCCTTTACCTTACTGGGCGATCGAGGTCCGGGAAAATGAGCCATTCTTCGAGCATGTACCGTGGAAGTGAGTAATTATGATGTAGCTCATTTTTTTAATCTTGTGCTCCTAAATATGTCTTATCCAGATATTTCCTCAAGGCAATTGAGTGGGCCCGGAAGTACGGTATACGCATCAACCTTGACTATCGTGTGTACTCTACCTCTGCTTGACATCTTCGTACTTATTCTTGTGATTTCAGATGCTCTCCCCGGCTCTCAAAATGGATGGAACCATTCTGTATGCAAGGTTTCTTGTGTTTCCGGAGAGTACTCATATATTCTTGTAATCAGGGTCGTCTAGGAACTATCAATGTGCTTAATGGCCAAATGGGTCTCGCTAACGCTGAGCGTTCCCTGTCGTACATCAAAGTTCTCGCCGAGTTCATAAGCCAGCCGCAGTACCGAGATGTCGTACCCATGTTTGGCATCACCAATGAGCCTCAGGCTTCCGTCGTCGGAATGGATGTTCTTCAGGCCTAGTCAGCCCTTCCACTACACTTCTTCGTGCAATGCTGACTTATGTGCAGCTACCTCCAGGCATACAATATCGTGCGCGAGGCCAGTGGGGTAGGCGAGGGAATGGGTCCCATGATTTCATATCATGACGGTTTCCTTCCCCTTTCGGCGTGGGCGAATTTCCTGGCGAACGCGGACCGAATATCTATGGACACACATCCCTACTTCGCATTCAGTGGCCAGTCCACAGCGCCGATCTCGTCATATGCCCCACTTGCGTGCACCACATGGGGCCCCATGATGAATAACTCGATGACCGCGATGGGCCTCACTGTTGCTGGCGAATTTTCGCTCGCCACGAACGACTGTGGGCTATATGTCAATGGGGTGAATTTAGGCACGCGGTATGAGGGCACGTTTGCGGGTGGTCCAACTACAGCTACAGGAAGCTGTGCGCAGTGGGATAACTGGGAAGTATGGACCGATGATACGAAGACTCAGCTGAAGGAGTTTGCGATGGCATCTATGGACGCCCTCCAGAACTGGTTTTTTTGGAACTGGAAGTGAGTACAATGCTGTGGTAGTGATTTTGGACCTAGTTCTGATCATGCATCCTTGTGTTCTCCAGGATTGGGAACTCGACAGCCGGCACCAGTGACCCGCTCGCAGGCAAAGTCCAAGCGCCATTCTGGTCATATCAACTAGGTCTACAACAAGGCTGGATACCAGCGGATCCCCGCTCCGCCTCCGGCACATGCAATAACACCAGCCCCTGGTCCCCTCCCCTTGCCCCTTGGCAAACTGGTGGGTCAGGTGCAGGTTCCATCGCCTCCTCCGCAACCGCCAGTCTCCTCTGGCCGCCAGCCTCCATCAGCAACGCTGCTCCAGTATCGCTCCTACCAACTTATACCCCAACAGGCACAATTCCGACGCTTTCAGTGCTGACTTTCACAGGATCGAATCCTGTGACGACGTTCAGCGCCGGCAACGGATGGCAGAACCCGCAGGACACGGGAGGTGCTTTCGTACCGGTGGCTGGGTGCACATATCCGGATCCGTGGAGCGGAGTTGGGGCGCCGACGCCCACTGCCTCTTGTGGAACAAGTACAGCAGGAATTGCCACCTCAATCGCCACTGCGATCGTGACAAAGAGGGAGCTTGTCCCCGTGCTTGCCACGCAGATACCAATGCCACGAGGGTGATTGTGGGTAAAAGACAGCTCGCTTCCATTGCATTGCTATTTCATTTGCGGTTTGGTGGTGCAAGTCATCCTTTATGTACTATCACAGAGTTTGCGGTTTTCAGTGTTTGGGTGATCTCTGCCTCCTCATTGCCATGCTTAGGAGCAGAAGCCCTTACGTATCATTGGTAACTCTTGTAATCCGCCTTTCCCCTCTTTTATGGACAGACAATATAGCATTTCCTGTGGACTTTTTGGAGGCGTATACTAGAACTCTTGTTATTTTATGTAGACAGTCTAGCAATGCTGGTAATAATCAAGGACTAGCAGCCTCAGCGCGTTTGGTTTCAGACATACATGGTCGGAGCTGGACATGGGGTTTCTTTAAATGCTCAAACTAGGCCAAAATTTCAATTACAACAGGACGAAGTTGAATGACCAATGAAATAGATCACATGGTAACCTGGGGTTTGAAGGCATTTCAAATGCCTACATACAGGATGGCATGGATGGTTGGTAAGATGAAGATAGAATAGAAAGTCTATGGCAGAAGTAGCTGTAAACTTGAAGCTGCTCCCAAAAATATTCAGAGAGGCCACTTGATACTCAAGAGTTTAAATTCAATCTTATTTAATTATACTGTTCATTTGAGTATTACTGTAAGTACTGGTGTGATTCTAGTAACGATTGTAATTATTCCATTGATCTGAGATAATTCTTACATGACATGTGATGTAGGTGTGATGTAGGTGTTAATAAATAGCAAGAGTCAAGAGGTAGTATAGAAGATATTGATGCAGTAGCAGGTATAACTCTAGTTTTAAGTCTAAGGTGTTGACTGTAATGTCTGAGGTTCTATGTGGTGTCCAAGCTAGTCAAAGTTAAACCAAAGATATCATAGGCACCAAGGAAGTCATGGGGGTTTAGATTCAAGGAGACTTAGCTTCAACTTGTGTGTTGCATCCTAGATTGTCAGTCCCTAGTTTCAGAATGGTTTGGAGTGGTTTAGAGGTTATGAGAGGGAGACTGAGTTGATATTTGAACTGGTAACAATCTACAGAAGTCTGGAGGTTATATATACACATGAAAGCCCTTGTAATCCTAAAGGGAAAACATAGTCTGAAGATGGAAGGAATAATAACATGGAGTACAAACAGACTACAAGGGGAAACCACATTATAGGAACAATGGAACATACTAGAATGTTTAGGCAAATGATGCAATTAATAATGGAGGTGGTGATGAGAGAGTTCAGGTGTGTTAGATCCCAGACTCCCTCCGACAAATCTCTGTCCTAGCGCCCATTTATCATTCATCTCCGCCCTCCTCCGGATCGATCTCAGCCTTCTACACCGATCCCAATCCTCCACCGGACTCCGTGCCACGGACAGCCTCTGTACACTCCGTACTCCATCTCCATCTTTCCTCCCACGTCATCATTCCGATACCCAGACCTCCACATCACTCCTTCTATTATCTTCTACGTCATCTTCTAGTATGTTCCATAGTTCCACATGACTCTGTCTCTCGTTTAGCATCCCTGCCTCCTAGTATAGTATCTCCTCTGCATTCGGACAACCCTGCTCCATATTAATCTCACGCTCCGAATGTATTTAAACCTCTATGTATTCGTAGCTAGTTCCCTAGTTCGAATATCGATTTAGTCTTACTTCACTACCTCCGCTCCACAACTCCGTAAATACAAGGACAAGATGATGCAAGAGGGTGCAACACATAAGTTGAAGCCAAGTCCTCTCAACTCCATACCCTGGCTCGAAATTGATCATTCAACCGCTCTGGACCTCCCAGACAATACGTCTCTGACTCCGGACTTAACAGTATATTTGAACTCTCACTCCTCGTCATCTATGAAACATAGCACTCAAAGCAACTTACAAGCTGGTACCCTCGGAACTATTTCAGAAGTATCTGTATGCCGTATACCTAATGCCCCAGCCATGCTCCCAAGTACTCATTCACCTCTAACTCCGCTTGCCCCCAAAAACCCCGTACAAGCACCCTATCCAGACATGCCCGATCCCCCTAACACACCCTCTGATGACAAGCCTCTGCAATCTCCATCTAATCCATTCTTGGCCCCAAATCCTCCAAGAGCGTCATCGTCAAACTCGAACGACGTCCCCAACCTCGCCGAGGCAATCGCCATGCTGGCCAACAACCTGTCATCACCAAAGAAGTCCTCACCACGGACCAAAGTCCGTGAACCGGACACCTTCGATGGCTCCAACAGTCACAAACTCCAGCCGTTTTTGGTTCAATGTAACTTAAACTTCCGTGACCATCCTGACACTTTTTCCTCTGACAGTGCAAAGGTCACCTATGTACTGTCCTACCTAAAAGGAACCGCGTTAGACTGGTTTGAACTGGCCCTTTCCTCCGACACCGATCCCTCGTGGATAGATGATTACTCCAAATTCATGTCAGAGTTGAAAGACAACTTTGGACCACACGACCCCATCGGTGAAGCAGAAGCCGACCTCGAAACCCTCCGCATGCATGACAACCAATGAGCCACCAAATACCTGGTCAAGTTCAACCGCCTCGCAGTACGTGTCCATTGGGTAGACGCCGCACTCCGCCGCCAGTTCTACAATGGACTTCTGGCACGAATCAAGGATGCAGTAGCCTGCGTTGGTAAACCCAGCATGTTGCACGAGCTTTGATCCCTCACCCAGTCCATCGATGCCTGCTACTGGGAACAATGTTCCGAAGTCGCTCGAGAGAACAACTCGAACAAAACCTCGGACCGCCACCAAGACAAGGGCAAAAACCCCGCCACATCGTCGACGAATTCTAACAACAATAAGAAAATGTCAAACAACAACAATGGCAACAAATCTGGAAACTCCACCCCCAACAATAACAACACCTCAAACTCCACCAAGAAGAATCCGGACCTAGCATCAAAACTAGGAAAAGATGGTAAACTGACTCAACAAGAGCGATAATGTCATTTCGAGCAGAACCTCTGTCTCTTCTGTAGCAGAACAGGTCACGTAGCCAAGGAATGTCCCAAATCGACTTCCTCTGCTGCAAAAGGACAAGCCGCTTCCATGACGGACAGCAAATCATCCAACAAAAAGAACTCCGACGCAAAGTCTGCAACGGAGTCAAAAAACAATTAAGCAGCCCTCCGACTCTGGCACCAGCTGAGGGCTGCATTGATCCCCGCGGTGCAATAACAGAATTACACC
>QFEC01020125.1:0-10598 GCA_003316585.1 Gomphus bonarii | reverse complement strand
GCTTGGAACCTAAACACGATACTGGTTCTTTCTTGCCTCAGACATAGTTGCCTCTTGGTGTCAGGAGATCATGTGAAAAGTATTTTCTGGATGAGAATTGCGCCCGTTAACTTGCGAAAACTTGGAGCATAGCAGCATTCATCATCATGATAACCAATGCAGCAACTATGTGATTGGTGAAGTATCTCAGTTTGCCTCCAGACGTGTTGGTGATGCGCTTGTATCTAGAGCGGTGTTGTATGGCCGTGTTAATAGGTGGCGAATGGTAAGCATATTAATGAGTTTGCAATTTGAGCTGGAGTTTAGATGTGAACCACAATGAAGTTATGTCTTCAAGCGTCCCTTTGCCCATAACCTTAAACTTGTCCTGCATTCTCACTTTGCTCTGTTCATGCAGCTGCCATCCCGCAGATGCGACTAATCACAAGTGTTATAAGTCAGGTATATCAGAGCTGAGTCAGGGTTTGGGCAACCGTATTGGGTCTTTATTATCCAGATCCAGATCCGCTCTTATAGATGGCACACGGTTGATTGGGGAATCTGCGACCCACCAGGCGAACGGGTGAGATTCGACGTTGTAGCGTTTTTGGGTTTTTGCTATCCAGCACCAGACCTCAGGCCTCCCCGGTCCCGCTTCATTCATAAACCCCATGTCAGACGGGTGGAAAGGCAATTTATTAACCTTTTTCCTCGTGACGCAGATATGAACATTCCTTCTTCATACAGGAGTTTGACAAAGAGGGTTCTGAGCTCACGCAGTCTGGATTTCGCGCAGTTTCCTCGGACTTCAATTGTGCATCTGCTTGGTCTTTAGTCGGTTGGCCATGATTTGGGGCTCTTACGGCACCTCCGGGGAGATGCTCCAGTCATGCCACTCTTACATAAGTGAGGGTATCGAATTCATGTTTTACTAGCGAATATTTTCCAATCGCATCTTTCAATGTCCATCATGTACAATATTTACATGCTCGTCATTGTAGGCGTTTTTCACTTCCTTCGCTTAGCGTCCTTCCCTGTAGAAAATTTGGAGCGGGACTTGCGTCAGCTACTCGAATGACGATGACATTTTCCATATCGCGTCGATGGATTTGAATGGTTTCATTATCATTATCAGTAATCAATACAATTTGTTATGCGAGGTAGGATGGGTGTCTTTCTTTTCAACTCTGCATCTCAGAACAACTGAGGTTGATACTCTTCCTCCCATTAGTTACAATGGATTCAAGAGGTTTTGTTTGGGTTGCGAAATCAAAACAGAGATAAATTGAATTTACATAAAATGTTCGTGCCTAGCAGATGAACTGAGGGATGGTAGTGTTGGTGTCACCGATCTTAGCAGGTTCATTTCTTTTGTCATGTGCTTCTCGTACTATTTTGACCCTTCCCCCCAGACCAGAATGTGACAAACCAGAACGGAAATATGACATGCGCTCTGCTACTAAGAGGCAAACGCGGTCAACAGTATCACCGTGTCTCATGGTAATGTAGCCAAAACTAGTCTCAGATTATCTGCGTTTAGAGAAATATCCATGCGATCAGGGATCATGAAAATACTACGTTGGAAACCTCCTATGTGTTATCTGATAAGCTTCCCTGGTTGAGGGGGTCGGAATCCTAGACACCAGCAACCCCAGTTAGAAAGGCCAATTTACAAATGAGTAACGGATTTCCCGAATCCGGAAGATGGATCGTGTTGGCGTTGGCTTCGGATGCGAAAGATGGACGTGAAGGGGAAGAAAACGGTGGAACCACGCATTTTGGTATAGTCTTTAATAATTTTGGGGAGCACCATAGCTCAAGAAATAATGGGACGCAGTAGGCCAGGAGCCGTTTCGCACCATAACCTCGCCGTACCATCGGTTGTCATATACATACAGCTGTAGGTGCTCGGGAGGTTTTACTAGAAGTCATTACAATTTTTCCAGTATTAATCGCCCCTGCCCGTTGTGCGGACAGCATTAACCAAGTTTAATGGTAGATTCGCAATACAGAAGAGCTATCCGCAAGTTTGTGTTGCTGTCAGGTGCAGCGTCGAGTATGCTTGGAAAGACAAACACCTCGCAAGCGATGCCTGGACCATATTACTCACACACCCAGTTCTCGACGAGGAAGGCAGAGCGTGTACATGTTAAGTGTATATGGCCATCAGGATCGAACTACTGGCCAAATTTTTCACTTTTTAACCTAATTCTATCCTAATAATTATTCAGATGATTCTTATCTACAAGGAACGCTAGAGCCACCGATAAGAACATGATACTTACAAGGTAAGAAAGCGTGCTATTTACATTAACTAATGCGAATAAGGTGGAGCAATTTTTGGAAAGTCGTGTATTCCGGAGTTGGTCTGACAGCGTCAGCCGGTATGTAAGCCCCGACAGTGATATTTCCCTACAATCGCCGCGGTCTACACGACTTCATGGCAGTCGACAAAATATTAATATTCCCGCCACGAATTTAAAATGACCAAGTCTTATCTACATGCGGCTCCTGGATCAAAAATTGAAAGCTGGCAAACTCTTTCATGAATCATGATCACCCCACATCAAATTACTGTAGGGCCTGTCATTTGGAACATTCAAGGACAACATACATACCTCAAATAATGGTCATGGGTCACCCTTGGCCAGAACATCTAAACAGCCGCTTGCGGCGCCACTCGGGGAGAGACGAATCAGGATTTTACTTCTGGTAACTATTATTACTCTAAGTGAGGTCCTCATTCGATGTGTAATCAGATGGTGATGAGATCGATGGTTTGAATATTCTACACCAGACTTGCTTTATTCCCTAGGATGAAATGATTCTGACATTACTAACTCTACTTGTAACCTTCCCTCGCAGCGCAGAATTGATCCTCATTTACACGGAAATGGAAATCTCGGGCTAAAACTGGGTCTGACATAATGTGGACTTCTTGCGGACTGCAGTTCTTTGGACTTGGATATCCAAATCAAGAGAGGTGGCTGCCGTGACATGTTATGAAGTGCCACGAAAAATATCGGAAAGCTATTGAGTTACCCCATGTACACTCAAGGAATTCTATTGCACAGACCTGCCAGGTCCCTACATAAGTGGGGAGAGCTGATGCATGTTAACCCAGGATATTCTCCCCTCGCATTTCTCCTATCATGTATAACATCGGCACACTCGTTGCTGTAGGTGTCCTTTCCATCGTACTTTCTTCCTCTGGAGTACTCGCTGGTGGAGGATTTGGAGAAACGTGTACCGACTTTTTCGTATCGGGAACGACCTTGCAAGCGAGCTGTTTGAATGAAACCTCTGTCTTCAAAACCACGACGATCAATTTAGATAAATGTATCACCAACGATCAAGGCATTTTGTTCTGCCAACAAAAGTGGTCCTTTTCTATATTGCATCTCAAAATAATTGACAGTGGTACCTTCTAGTGGTGAATTCGGCGGATCCTGTAGTGGTTGCCACATTACAACTGACACGACTATGGAATGTGATTGCGGCGGAAACCCTTCGGGAAGTGAACAGGCCATCGATCTCGGTGGGTGCATTTCTTGATCACGTTCTTGTATTAGTTTGACCCTTTAATCAGACCGATGTGTGGCGAACAATAACGGAGATTTAGGTTGCTCTTGCTGTTAGTCAATAGTCAATAATGTATGGCTGTATAGCGACAAGCAACACTTGGTATTAATTGTACAGATAACAAAATTGTTATTGACGCGCTCTTGTGGGCAACTTACTACGGAATGGATATATCCCAAGAAAAAATATTTCTTAACCTAGTAGGGGCGGCGCACCATTTCAAAAAGAGTTTATCCCCATCCTCAAATTCCTTCAGTGTCATTCAGGAATTAGAGTATGAATAACGCTTTAGCTTGAGAATCGAACATGCATCCATTTTCTGATGTTGGCGCGTACTGGGGAGGTACTTTTTAATCTCCATTTATTATCATCCCTTATGGTATGTGACCTGGATTATGTAATAACTCTGATGTAACCACTCAGCCTGGGGCCGCGTCAGGGGTCTGCTTATCCCTCTCCACCACCTGCACCGCCCTCACTACGTCTCTTGATATCTATCCTATCATCGTCCATCTCTTTTGTTAATACCCAACATGCGTTCACTGTTCAGAGCCTCGCTCGTCTTATCGGGCGTCGCCACAGTTCTATCTCACTCTCCGAAAGGTCTTCCTCGACGCAAGACCTTATCATTTGGGCCAGTGCACCCACACGCCAGGTTCACTACGTCTCCGGAGCCCCATCTCTCGACTTCTTCACTTGATGCTTCGGATCCCATCGCGGTTGCTACATCTTTCGTGGACAACCTCATGCGAGACGTCCACCAGTCCGAGTTCAGGATCCGTGATGATTCATACACCGACGATAGAACTGGGGTGACTCATGTCTATGTCAAACAAGTCATTAATGGACTCGAGGTAGCGGATGGAGATATCAACTTAAACATTAAAGATGGTAGAGTAATTTCCTATGGAGATTCGGTACGTGACCTTCGACTCCTTTTCCAAGCTTCATTTGAACACCTTATAGTTTTATCGAGGGACCACACCTTCTTCTGAGAATGATGTATCAACATCCCAACATAAGATCTATTGTCAGTCCCTTGCCGACGAAGTACGGAGCCGCCAGATGGCGTTTTTCGGCTTTCGAGCACAAGCTTCACAGGAACCCCTTGATTCCCATGAGATAGACTCGTTGAACATTGAACATTTGGACCTACTCACTCATCTGCATTCCAGTAACTGTGCTTTCCTAGAGCGCGAGGTCATCCATACCCTCGACCATTTTGTAGACCCTCGTACCGCGGCGTTGATGTTTATGATCGCTGCCACCCCTTCAACCACCCTTGCTGATGACTTATCTGCTAACTTCGAAACCTATCGTTCGCGCGTTGATGTGATACCCTCCCATCATCTCCAAGATAACGGACCCCAATATCTACTTAATAATGTCCCGGATGCCGTGAATCCAGTCAAAGTACACCTAGCGTATATCCAAGTTCCCAAAGGTGATACCACTGATCTGAAGGCCGTTTGGAAGGTTTGCTTTCTATCCAATTGTTTAGTTTTATATCTTATTGCTATGCAAAGGTCGAGGTAGAAATGAAGGACAATTGGTACGAGGCTGCCATCGATGTAAACGACCCTACCCATATCGTTTCTGTTGTCGACTGGGCCTCCGATTCTTCCGCTGCGCCAATCCCTGAGGAGCCCATACCCAAAGGTGCAACTTACAACGTCTTTGCTTGGGGTATAAATGATCCACAAGAAGGCACTCGCTCCTTGCAGATGGAGAATTTTGACTCGTTAGCGAGTCCTATAGGATGGCACGCGCTCCCTGCTTACACTGATCCATCTTCACAAGGTAGTTTGCAAGAGTTTGAACGTGGTGACGACGTTGTTAACTTCACCACTACTTGGGGCAACAATGTGAGTGTTTTCATCCTAGGCTTGAATACGTTATGTTTTCTTGAGCTAACCTAGGTAACCGTTGCAGGTATTTGCCCACGAGAATTGGGAAGGTCGTAATAGCTGGATAGACAATTACCGCCCAGACGCTGGGACGAGTATGATGTTTGACTATACCTATAATCCACGCGGTAGGAATGGAACGGACCCAATGCGTGAAGCCAAGGCGTACATCAATCACACGGTTACCCAACTTTTCTATACGTCTAATATGGTTCACGACCTATACTATAGGTATGTAACCTAACTTTTGAAATGAATTGTGCATTTGATGTTTCAATGAGCAGATATGGCTTTGACGAGAAGAGCGGAAACTTTCAGCAGCACAACTTTGGCCGCGGAGGCAAGGAGAATGACGCCGTTATCACTAATGCTCAGGATGGGAGTGGCTTTAACAATGTTTGTTCCAAGTCCTGCTACATCTGTATGATATCTCACTCATCTCCTCAGGCAAATTTCATGACGGTTAGCAAACTGTCTAAAAGATCGCCTATTAACTGACACGTTCGACATATTAGCCTCCAGATGGTCAGAACGGTCGTTGCCGCATGTATCTCTGGAACACTGCCACACCTTATCGGGATGGTGACCTTGAAGCTGGCATTGTCATTCACGAACTTTCTCACGGTCTGAGCACACGCTTGACTGGTGGACCAATGGACTCCAGCTGCCTAGGTTGGGGAGAGAGTGGTGGGATGGGTGAAGGCTGGGGCGGTGAGGAGATCGTTAAACTTGGGGTACTTTGTAACTCAAGTCGGTGACAGATTTCCTTGCCACAACCATTCGAAGTAACAAGGTCTACTCGGACTATGCCATGGGAGCATGGGCTGCCAACAGGGAGAAGGGTATCCGAAACTACGTCTACTCGCTGGTATGCACAGGTCTCCAGTCCTATAATGCACGGGATATTTATGACGTTTCTATAGAATGAGACCATCAACCCATCCACCTATAAGACGCTTGACAGCCCCGGTTACTGGGGAGTGGTCCGTTGTTGTTTCTTTCGACTGACCAATCGCTACATCACTGATGCACGAAGTAGCATGCCATCGGTGAAGTCTGGGCGGAAATACTCTGGGTCACATCACAGCGTTTGATTGCCAAGCATGGGTATTCCGACACTCTGTTCCCACCACTGCCACTCATCAACGGCACCGTACCCGAGGGTGACTTCTACCGTACTGCTCAGTATAATGTCATGGGCCAGCGCAAGCCTTTAGTTCCTAAACACGGGAACTCACTCATGGTCCAGTATGTCTTTTTATAATTGTATATCATTCAGTTTGTTGTTAACATTGTTTTATAGACTTGTTATGGACGGGATGAAGTTACAGCCCTGCCGCCCTGGGTAGGTGCTCTGCCCTTTTTGACAAAACTATCATTGTGACAGTGATTTCAGCTTCTTTGAAGCTAGAGATGCCATTATTCAAGCTGATGAAATCCTCACTGGTGGCGAGAACTATTGCGACCTCTGGAAAGGGTTTAGCCAGAGGGGTCTTGTACGTGTCATTCAATACTCAAGGGTGGGATTCTAGTTGACGTTTAATCTTCAGGGTCCCGACGCCAATGTTGAAGGCCGCACTCCATGGGGTGGTGGATTTAGAACTAACGTAAGCACTGATGCCTCAAATTTCTGAGCTTTCTTCGTTTACCTGGCTACTTTCAGGACTATGGCGTGCCTACCAGTTGCAGTGATTAAGTGAACAGAAGTTTCATCGTTACGGCAGCTGGATCCCTGCTCTCGTTGTACTTGTCTGTACTATCTGTGATGTGATGATCTTACGATGTGTTGCTATCCCCAGCGATTTGAATATATTTTCATAGGTTTGGATGTTAAATATACTATCAGATGTTTGCAAATTGGTTATTGCAAACAGGACGCAATTTGTTTGGACTTTAATCGTGAAAATCTAGCGTGCTATAGCCAATCAAACATGCAGCGACTCTAAAAAATTCTTGCTTCATTATCGTTTGCACCAACGCTTGAACGGAATGATTGTGGCTACTGATATATGAAGTTATACCTAGCGCACACCATCAATATATATTACGGATTTACAGTATCCCTCTCATACCTTGAAAGAAGATGTGGAATGGCGGATAGTTGTGGTCCGTAACTAAATATAACCTTTCAGGACTCTAATAAAATAAAGGTTGTCGGAAGACGTACCGAGCAGCATTGTCATATAGTTCAAATAAAGGAATAGCTAACAGCTTCATGTTTTTTGGAACAGCAAGTACTTCTAGATCGAGCAAGGGGCGTTAGTAGTAGCAAGTGGAATGCATAATCATCTCCAACTTCGCTCAGGCATTTGGACCAAGAAAAGCTTTTTGCATTCTTTAGGTTTGGTAGTATGCGCGGGTATAAAAGGATACTAGATAGAAAATTGGCCAAATAAAGCTCACGAATGAGCGTAGAAGGCATGGAACACACACCATGAACGTCTCAAAGTTGGGCCTCCACCATTGCGCGAGACAGTCGCCAATCTCCCAGTCGTTGTCCACCCCGTGAGATGTGTTGAACTGTAGAGAACCAAAGGGCGGAGCGAGGCGGTCATCTAAACGAGCTTTCAGTCCGTCGCTCTCGTCTTCACCGGGTTTTAAATAGTCGCCAGGTCTGAAAATACACCAGACGGTTAAAGGGGGATATGGTTAAAATAGGTTGACGTACAGCTTGAAGAAGGCATTGGCAATTTGCAACATCAAGATATGTGGGTGTCCATGATCGTGCACCACAAGAATTCCTTCCACAGTCCTTCGCATTCCGAAATCTTCATAGTTGTTTTGTAAGCGTTGCAGCCGCGCCGACACAGAGGGATCTTCTTCTGGTTGGGCCTCTTTTGTGCTAGGGCATGGTCAGATACCGGCTAACACAGAAAAGTCTACTACCTGAAGGTAAAATTTGAAAGTGGGTAGCTAAATAATATCAGTGAGTTTGTTAACTGTAACAGCGACGCTGTACCTACGTACAGCGCGATAGTGTTAGACATGAATCTTCTAAAGGGACACGAGCGGACTTTGAAATCTCATAACTTTTCTTTTCATCGCTTAAGCAACGTGTTGATTAGCCCTAGAACGGCCAGGTGGACATCAGTCCTTGCCATTTACAGAAGTATACTAATAGAAAACGCCGCACATCTATATATCAGTAAGACTCACGAAGCCTATAGCGCCCAATCACGAACATGGCCGACGACAACTGGGGGAATGTATTCCTATTAATCTACTAGTTGGAGGGAATGTTGCATGTCGGCAAAGGCGGTTGTCTGTTCATTCTGCTCCAGTCCCTTGAATTATGGCATACGTATGAAGTGCCGATTAACACTCCTTCAGTACGTTCTTTTCATCTGCGTGTATTAACTGAATATTCTTCCGGGAGCGGGAGAAGGAAAGGCACTCAGTAGTGCTACTTGCGTAAGTTAAATGCTTGAATACCTTGCGAAGTCACTGTGAGTATTACGATCCTACCTGGTAAACATATTGAAGTATACAGAATCATGTTATGCCAACGCAGTGTTTTATGATATGAGGTCCCTGAACGAATCTTAAACAATACTCCTATCCGAAGTCCAAATTTTCCCCGTTTAAGATTGGTCTTCATGTGATGCAATGTGAATACAGACCTCTTAGCTACTTCTGCCTCGTGCATTGCACATGGAGTGGGTCTACAAATATCATGGCACATCAGCTCACCTCACAGGTTTCGGTATAGCGATGTATCGTCCACTTGCTACATCCCACCGCCGTCCTCGTGGTCCTTCTCCATCGGTGACTCAGATCATTAGTGTTGCCAAGGATGTCGTGTCTACGCTCAAAAGAGCCGGCATCGATGCCTGTTTTGTTGGTGGCATGGCATGCTTGTTGTATGGACATACCCGTACACCAAATGTATGTATTCTCGGCTCGATGCAGCCCGATCAGCTCATTTCAATGTCTTTTGTCTACAGGACCTAGACATTGTTTGTCTAACGAGCAGCTTGTCACAAGAAGCTGTGAAAAGCCGACTGGTCGAGATAAATCACAAATTCTACCTCGTTCCTTCGAGAGATCCAACTGCGACGTATAAAGTATTGTGGTATCACATCATCGAAACGGACTCTTGTATAAAGGTCGATATCCTTTTACCGGGAACTCTTGATATTCCCGATGTGCCCTTGTCAATGATCGACAACCGTTCCGGATTACCCTGTGCGCCGTTGTCGCACCTTCTCTTGCTCAAACTGCAGGCCTGGATACATCATGGCGAATCAAACCTTTGGAGATTCAGACAAAAACAACCTCAAGACATGCAAGACATCAACGCACTACTTGTCATTGCATGTCTCAGAGGTCTGAAGCCTCGAGAGGATCCATCCCTACCGTGGTCCTTTATTTTACGTGCTGAATTGCGAGTACAGAAATACGTCGAGTCATATCCAGCTTCCAAAGAATCCTGGAAAGCACTAGGCTTTGTGACCTCATAATTGGACGGTGGGTTGCGTAGATTTATCGTCGTTTGCACATGACCTTGCCTACGTCACATTTCCATTGTCATTTCTTGGCCATTTCTTGACAGATTTGTCTGAAATTCCTTCTTGTATATTTCCTTGGTGCTCTCAATAGTAGAAGTCCCAAATAATTTTATTTAAAATTGCATTTGTTGGGTAATGTGGAGTGTTGGGTTAGGTTGAGCCTTTTGCTTTAAGTGTATGTGCTAGTCAAATAAAAACTCAACACAAAAAATGCATTTTTAAATCGATATATGTGGACCCTTCTACTGGGAGCATCAAGGCAATATACAGGAAGGATCATATTTTAAGTTTCAGAGGAATGTGTCATGAATTGACAGAGAAATGATAATTTGAAAAAGAGAATAAAATGTGACTTGGCAAGGTCACATGCAAATGGCAATAATTGTGGTGGTTAAATCACCCCTGTCAGGGTTCAGCTTGGAGTTCAGTTTGGAGTTTATTGTCAGTTTGGAGTTTCCTGTTTATGTCTTTCCATGCCTTGTGTCTGTGGATTATATAATAAGCACCAGGCTAGGGTATATAAGTTGTGACTGGTGTAACGGTAACCCCTCAGCTTGATCTCTGAGGATTACCGCTACACCAGGTGAGCTCTCTATGTAATTATTACTAGTAACCCTTGTAT
>QFEC01020099.1:1472-12951 GCA_003316585.1 Gomphus bonarii | reverse complement strand
CATTGGACCGAGCCGAACCACCCGAACCAAGGGCATGTTGTGCACGCACTTAACAGTTCCACATATGTATTCTCTGTTCAGATTATCAACTAAGTTAGGCATACACTTTCAGTCCCTAAGTCTGTTGTCCAATCATTCAGTACCAACAATCTCAGAACCCTACCAAACTTCCATCCAAAATCCAGTGGCACATATGGGTAGATAGGCATAATGCAAGTATGTCGAAGCCAACACCACATCTGCCTTGGCTCATTGGACCAAGCCAAACACCCAAACCAAGGTGTCTGCGCATGCACTTAACACATGCTCTGAATTTATATAAACCTCCATATATTTATAGCTAGTTTTCTAGTTTAAATATTGACTTAGTCTCCTCACTATCTCCATGAACTCACTCTGTAACTTCACTCTGCAACACCTCTGTAAATACAAGGACAAGACAATGTAAGAGGGTGAAACACATAAGTTGAACCCAAGTCCTTCCAACTCCATACCTGGTTCAACTTTGACAGCTTGGACTACTTCAGAACTCCTCCAGACATAATGTCCTCAACTCCAGACTTAACATATCTGCTATCTATTTAGTATTTAGTTTAAATATTGTAAAAACAATCCAAGAGCCCATTGATTATTAACCACTGGTCTGTGAACTGAAAAATATATATTATTGTTATTTCTCTCCACACTCTAGGGCTCTTAATATTGTCAAACTCAACCTGAGACAAACCTCACTTGGTCTGAGATAAGACAACTCAGGCCAGACAGAAATGCTCCAAACCCAACACTCAAACTTTGGCCCAGGTGCCAGAAAGTTAGCCAGGGACACTATGTATGGATAGTGGGATTTGCATACCTTCAGGCTCATTCAAGGGATAGGGTATGTTGAGGAAGGAAGGCACAAACAATGGGTATATAGGTTGAAGGGCTCACTAGCAGGGGTTTTTCCTCTTAGGGTTTCCCCTTACTAGGTGAGGACCCCCTATTTCTACTGTATATAGGTGTAGAGCTAAGCACTTGGGATTTCCCCTTGCTAGCACTGTGTGATAATCCACAGGTGCAACAAGGGTTTCCCTTCATGTCCATTTCATTTTAACATTATTTAGTATATACATGTAAAAAAGAATAAGATCCTTTTCACACTTCTCACAGACCTACAAATGAGTCACAAGTTAGCTAGTTTACCATAGTTATTATTCTACATGACTAGCGGTTATCTAGCAAGTTATGAGGAAACAGCTCAACCCAGAGTCATCTGTAGTCATAGGGGAATGCATATTAACCCACAGAGCTGGAAGGAACTCATTCCCAAACCATCAGTCCAAGAATGTGAGGGTGATACTATTGACAAAGTCACAACAACAAGATACTTCAATATTTAATGAGCTGATAAGGGGGTTTTCCACCTGGTGTAGCGGTAATCCTCAGTTTATACAAGAGTTACTAGTAATAAGTACATAGAGAGCCCACCTGGTGTAGCAGTAATCCTCAGAGATCAAGCTGAGGGGTAACTGTTACACCAGTCACAACTTATATACCCTAGTCTGGTGCTTATTATGTAACCTGCAGATGCAAGGCATGGAAAGACATGGAAGAACACAGAAAGGCATGAAAAGTCATGGAAAGTCATGGAAGGACACAGAAAGTTATGGAAAGTCATAGAAAGTCATGGAAGGACATGGAAAGTTATGAAAGGACATGGAAAGACATAAACAGGAAACAATGAACTGACAATGAACTCCAAACTGAACCCTGACAAAAAAGGACCATGTTAGATCCTAGATTCCCTCTGACATATCTCCGCCCTTAGTGCCCATTTATCATTCATTTCCATGCCCCTCTGGATCAATCTCAGCCCTCTGGACAGATCTCTATCCTCCATCATACTCTGCACCATGGACACCCTTCACATCACCTCCACATACTCCATACTTCGCCCCTATCATCCCTGTCACATCATCAATCTGATACATGGATTTCCATGTCATACTTTCTATTATCTTCCATGTTATCTTCTAGTATGTTCTATAGTTCCACATGACCCCATCTCTCGTTTAGCATCCCTGCATCCTAGTATAGTAACTCCTCTGCATTCAGATGACCCTGCTCCATATTAATCCCACTCTCTGAATGTATTTAAACCTCCATGTATTCATAGCTAGTTCCCTAGTTTGAATATTGATTTAGTCTTACCTCATTACCTCTGTTCTCACTCTGCAACTCCGCTCCGCAACTCCATAAATCCAAGGACAAGATGACACAAGAGGGCACAACACATAAGTTGAAGCCAAGTCCTTTCTACTCTGTACCCTGGCTTGAATCAGCAGTTCAACCACTCCAGACATTCCAGACAAGACATCTCTGACTCCAGACTTAACAGACCATCCCAAAATTACAGCAAATCCAATCATATATGAAACAAATGGATTTCACACTATACAAACCAAGAATACCTTTGAAATGTGTATTCTTGCAATATCAAATACATCAGTCAGCCAATCCATTCCTGACTTCAAGCAAGTGTTCATCTTACACTGAACACCCATCCCCAAGCACATACATGTTTCTGGAGTACATCATAATAATGCAATACCCTGCTCAAATATAAGATTAATTGAGCAGCAGCAACACACCCAATTCACATCATCATAACATTATCAATCAACAAAAGTGTTGGGAATAGTAATGGTACTAGGATAATTACTGTGCTATATCTGAGTTCTAATAGATAAGCACCCACGTGGATGCTTGCTATGCTCTGCTATCTATGTATGAGTCTGGCACAGTCCTGTTGTACCCTATGTGTATGAGTCTGTGTTTGAGTTTGTCAACACATCCTTTATTACTTTAACAGAAAGCTTGATTACAGCCATGCTACTTGTTGTTTGCACCTGGGTGTTGGAAAGACAAAGGTATAATTTTATTGTTTTGTTTTATTCTACACACCCACTCACACATGCTCAGGCATACATATGTCACACATGTGACATAAGTCACATGTTCATCACTATAACATCATTCCTTAGTATAATTTCTCCTTTTCAACCATGTATAAGTAGATTAGTATTGTATTTTAGCAAGTCAGTTTCTGACCCATGACTCGAGTTAAGGTCAAATAGTTTGTGTTTTCTGTTGGGCACTTCACATATTGAGTTCTCAGTGGTTTTCCTCATCTTCTGAAATGTTAACACTGAGAACTCATTCCAACATTTATCATTCAGATTAAATTCATACAATTCTATTTATAGCTAAGACCATAATAAGAGGAGAATTGTGTTCAAGTAATAAAGGATGTGTTGACAAACTCAAACACAGACTCATACACATAGCACATAACAGGACTGTGCTAGACTCATATACAGATGGTGGAGCATAGCAAGCATCCATGCAGGTGCTTATCTATTAGAACTCAGACATAGTACAGTAATTACCCTAATACCATTACTATTCCCAACACTCCCACCTAATGGTACTTTGGTCATTCACAAATAACTCCCACTTAAATTGATAACTGCATCATGTGGGTATCTTCAGAGCCTGAACCAGTAACTGATCTTGAAGGAGTTTGACCCAGCATGAACAAGTATGTGGAATGAGAAGAAGTAATACTAGGCTTCTGTGCATGCATCTGTAGCTGCACTTGGAAGGCTTCATGTACGCGATTGATCATGGGAGTAACCATATTATCCCTCTGTGTGGCCACTTTTGTAGATGTTATGTGTTTGGAGATGAAAAGACTCTTGAGCCTGATGCACTTGCTGGACTTGACAGGGGTGTGGATGTTGAGAAGGAGATAGGTCGTGAGGGTGATGTCCCAGGAGTAGACTGACACTTGGCAAAGATGGGGATGGTTCAGATGAATAGACAGCTGTGCATGAGAATGATCATGGGTGGTGCATGCTGGTGAGAATGATGTGAGGGTGTCCATATGATGCACATATGGCATGAGTTAATGCAGATCTGACCATGGATTGCAGGAGGGTCAAACTTTGAAACCTGGTGTGCACCCCTTTAAGGTGAGGTTCTGGCCTCATAGAGAACATCCTGGATGATGTGGTGGTGGTGCATGGTGTGTGTGTGGATGGATTAGGTGAACTGTAGGTAGATGATGTTTGGGGGCAAGTGTGATTAGGAAGTTTTAGGCCAGGGCCCATAACTTGTTAAAGTAATAAAGGATGTGTTGACAAACTCAAACACAGACTCATACACATAGGGCACAGCAGGACTGTGCCAGACTCCTACACAGATGGCAGAGCATAGCAAGCATCCATGCAGGTGCTTATCTATTAGAACTCAGACATAGTACAGTAATTACCCTAATACCATTACTATTCCCAACAAATTGTTGGAACAATTTTCCAAAGTATAGAGCCCTTGACGAGTACTCAAGGGATTCAGAGACAGGACTAGTGGATCAGATGGATCATGAACGGGCCAAAGCTTCAGGTAGTCGGCAGCTCCGACCTATCAAGGATTATCTCAGGCTTCCTCATCAAGGAAGATTTCCCTCCCCTGTATATACAAGGTTTAGTACGCCACTGGCACACGTTGGCACACAGGGACAAGCGCTTGCAAGCACAACATTGACAGTTCCTCGCATCTGAACCAAATCGACCTCGGCGCATTTATCCCTTAATGTTCGGGAGTCCCAGTCCTTTGAGATAAACGTATCGCTCGTCGATTCACGAGAATAACTGAGGAGGTGAATATCGTTGGGAGGAATGAAGCGCGGAGGACACCATAAGTCCCTCACTCCCGTGACACTGCAGACATTGACGTGGTTCTCTTATATCATAACTCAAATTGATTCGATACGAGATATTTTGTTTTCCACGTCGCTACTGACATAATATAAAGAAAGAAAGAAAGCTAAGCTTAATATTATAATAGGTGGCCTGGTTTAACCTTGTATTCCACATCTATGGCGTTGGATTGGAAGGGAAGGAGATGGAATATATCGTTAGAGAAGAAAGAAACGGCGAGAAAAGAAGATCATAGCATTTGGTAGATCAGTGCATTCATTCCTGGAGTATACTCTATTGAAGGGATTACTAGAAGTATTCCACTTATTGACTACCTGGGTAGAGAGCTGGATTTTTTTTATTTTTTTTATTGATTGTTAATTACAGTTGTAACTAATGAGACTTATACTACATGTTAAGGGCTATAGACGCGTGTTTTGCTATGCCCGTTCATATTACGGGCGCTCGGTAATTGGTACGCGCTCGGTAATTGGGTATGCGCCTGTCACATTGTATGTCCTGTCGCAGGTTGCTTGGGAGTTGGATATGCGGAGAGATTGGAATAGAGTGAGATAAAGAATACTTCTCAACATACTCGTCATGTCCGAAACTCTTTTGACACTGCAGTTTCTCACTTTGCCTATGACTGACACGCAGGTTGATAAGGGCCGTTCATTCGTATTTCATGTGCTCTGAGATATATCATTGTCTTTGCCTGCCGAAACCGCCTATCAATGTCGATTCTACCGAGGGTATGTGAAAAGTGACAGCGAGGTCTGTGTCATGGATTTTAGTACATGACATGCCATTTTATCTTCCTAAGCCTCGTGGCCTTGCATCCGGCGAATGGGCGAATTCAATAAGAGCGCTCTTGACAGTCAGACTTATTCTGTTCCCACCCCCCCTCGACACTTTCGCGATGTCACTGGCCAATAATGAAAAGGGCAACTTGAAAGACTCTCTTGAAGGCCTCAAATATGCTGAAGAAGGTAAACATGGTGTTCATATCACCGACGAAGCGATCGCGGTCAGCCTCATCGTCGTTTCTTTTTTTTTTCACTACATCAACCCTCACGGCCTTTCAGGAAGTCACTGGTGTCATTGGGTGGGATGACCCCAATCTCGACAAGTCCATGATTGTCCTGGAAGATGACTCTCCATATCCAGAGGTTCGAGCGGCCGTAGCTAACACCGACGATTTCGATATGCCTGCAAGCACACTACGAGCATGGGTCATAGGGATCATCTTTGCCATTTTGATTCCAGGTACTTGCGATTCTGCACTTGGTTCCCCCGTCATTTATCTCTTACGTCACGTCCCAGGACTTAACCAGTTCTTTTTCTTCCGGTTCCCGTCTGTTAGCATTCATACTATTGCTGCCCAGCTGTTGGTATTCCCGATTGGTCGTCTGGCGAGCCACATTTCGCCCAAAAAAATGCTGTTCGGGGTCCCCCTTAATCCTGGTCCATATACCATCAAAGAGCATGTGTAAGTCTAGAGATCACCTCTCCATAACTATGAACCTTATTTCTCGCATGGAAAGCTTGACCACAGTCATGGCAACTGTTGCAGGCCAGGTAAGAAACCCTAGCTACAGAATCTCCCGAAGATCATTGACAAGCATGACCTTTCGTCGCGTTCCAGAGCGCGTACGCTACAGATATCATTGCTGTTCAGCGAGTTTTCTACCAGCAATCATGGTCATTCAGTTGTGCGTTTGAAACCCGACATCGACAGTACCATTTCTCTAATTTGTATCTACAGACCAATGGTTGGTCGTCATGTCTACCCAATTGATGGGCTTTTCACTGGGTGGCATCACTCGTCGATTCCTTGTTTCCCCCCCATCGATGAGTATGTACCCGAGTGGAATTTCTGGTATTATATACTGATTTTATTCGTTCGTCTTTTTAGTCTGGCCCAAAAATCTGGTTTCCTGTGTGCTTTTCAACACCCTACACTCGCAGCATTTCACGGGACAGGGCAGCCGAGGGGGAATCTCTCGGGAACGATTTTTCTTATATACTTTCCTAGGATCATTCTTCTGGTATTTCATGCCGGGGTATCTCTTCCAGGCCCTTTCCTACTTTGCTTGGGTAACCTGGATCGTGCCAAAGAGTGCTACTGCCGGTGCTCTTTTCGGACACCACCGTGGCATGGGCATGTCCATTATTACCTTTGATTGGGCTCAAATTGCACACATTGGGTCTCCTTTGGCAACGCCATGGTGATTGATGATATTTCTCAATGAAGCGGTTCCCTTCCTTATAGATTATAATTTCAGGTGGGCTGAGGCAAATGTATTTGCCGGCTTCGTCGCCATCTTCTGGATTATCGTTCCTGCCATCTACGCAAGTGTTATTGCATCAAGGAATGAATGACCAACTGACATCTGTACCACACAGTTCACCAACACTTGGTACAGTGCGTACTTCCCGATCTCCACAAGCGGCAGTTACGACAACACGGGAGCACCATACAAGGTTTCCAAGATCCTGACACCAGAATCGGTTCTTGACCCCAAGAAATATAAAGCATATAGTCCGTTGTTCCTGTCGTGAGCCATGATCTTTGGATTGGCAAACACACATGCCCACGACTCCCTCACCTCTGTTTAGCGCAACTTTCGCGATGTCGTATGGTGTGACATTCGCAGCCATCACTGCCACAATAGTCCACACCTTCCTTTATTTCCGGAAACAAATTTGGATTCAGGCCCATCGCTCTCTCTATGAACAATCGGACATCCACGCTAGGCTCATGTCGCGTTACAAGCAAGTTCCTGAATGGTGGTATAGTATCATTTTCGTCGCTATGTTTGTTTTCGGCGTTGTTGCGATAGAGGTCTGGCCGTACGTGGCTCGTCTCGTCTCGGCAGCGGTAGGGACTCATTGATACGCAGAACGCAAATGCCAGTGTGGGCATTCATATTGGCGTTGCTGATCTCTTTCGTTTACACCATTCCGATTGGGATGATTCAAGCCATTACCAATCAACCAGTTGGTTTAAAGTAAACTATGCAGCCTCAGTCTTGTCTCTGTAAAAGCTGACACGAGAGCTTTCTAGTGTTATTACAGAGGTCATCATCGGCTACGCCCTTCCAGGTCGCCCAATCGGTGAGGTGGATTCTCTTACTCCTATACTTTCGATCACGAACCATTCAACGTAGCGCTGATGCTTTTCAAGACGTGGGGATATATTACAATGAACCAAGCGTTGTCTTTCACATCTGGTATTCTTTTCCATTCCCCGTTCTGTAGTTTTTCCTTCCTAACTTTTTTTCGCTAGATTTCAAGCTCGGCCACTACATGAAAGTACCACCAAGACCCATGTTCTGGGGACAAGTTCTCGCCACCGTGATTGCAGGCACTACCCAGCTCGGTGTGCAGGCTTGGATGTTCACTAATATTCCAAATATCTGCAGCGCGACACAGAAGGACGGCTTCATCTGCTTGGGGACACAGGTCTTCGGGACCGCAAGTATAATCTGGGGAGTGATCGGTCCCCAACGTCAGTTCTCCCAAGGGGAAACTTACTAGTGAGTACCTTCCGCCAGGTCCGGTGAGGTTGGAAAAAGACTGATTCATCTGGTTTTCAGTGGCTTGGTGTTCTTCTTCCTTATTGGCGCTGTCTTGCCCGTGATCCCGTGGGCGATCACTCGCAGATACCCGACGTCATGGGCACGCTACATCAACTTCCCAGTACTCTTTTCAGGCATTGCCGCCATCCCTCCTGCAACTGCCCTAAACTTTGTACCTGGGGCCCTGGTGGGATTCATCTTTCAGGTATGGTCTACCAATTCAAACATTTGATTCAACACGCATTCTCTCTCTTGATTAACACATTGACTATATATAGTATGTCATTCGCCGGCGCCATTTCAGTTGGTGGGCAAAGTACAATTACGTCCTCTCGGCGGGGCTGGATTCTGGAGTGGCCATTGCGACGATCGTGATTTTCTTCTGCTTGCAGTATCCCCTGAATGGCGCGATCGGTGCCCACAACGTCAATACATGGTGGGGAAATCTCGGCTTCCAACACACGGTGGAATACGACCCAAAGGCTGTGGCATTCAAGAGTCTTGCACCTAGGCAAAAGTTTGGACCAACGTCGTGGTCATGATTGTAACAATTTTTTTTTTTTTCGTATAAAGTGCTAGGTAGCTAAAGTATTGTATGAAATGTGAAGTGTTGTTTTAGTGTGAGATGATGCACTTGACAGTGTTAAGGCTCATTTCAAGTCATGTGACCGGTTTGTGACGAAAAAAACCTTAAAACGCTAGTTGTTATTGTTAAGAAAATTAGTGACTAGATTACTTGACTAATAACTTAGCAAGAATGGTGGTACTGGAACAAAGACCGGGATTTTTATTGAACTGAGGATGTTATAAAAATATACTACGGTAGATATGGGGTTGACTATCTAGTTGCAGATCAAAACCAATTCGTGGCTAGGATCCGCTTATGATCTACTTATTGCAGTTCCGGTGACGCGCGTGACACCAATGACGTAGTTCACACCAATGACGCATGGTGTCACGCGTGACACATGAGTGCGCGATGGGGAGACGCGCGTCACCAGAATTGCAATAAGCGGATCATAAAGTGGATCCTAGCTGTGAATTGGTTTTGATCTAGGATTATGAGTAATGCATAGAAATGGGTCAGCAGTCACTGAATATTTACAACAGTTATTGCACACGTCCCAGTATGCCATATACAATTACCCATCATTACATTATTTAAGCTTTGTCACTAAACGTTGTAAGGCAGGCCAATTCTTGTGGTAGTAATGCATATACAATCTACGTCTACCAGGGTTGCCACGGCCAAACCCATATAAATCCAGTATTCAATTCCCCTCCTCCCTGTTCATCCAAAAGAATCGTGTGTTCATTGCACCACAATATCTTTCCCCCGGTTACCTGCTACTGCATATTTAATTGTTCCATTGTTCCGTTGTTCTTCCAACCCGTATCAAAGGGAGGGAAGAGCCAATGGCAGATTCCGAACCAAAAATATTACTATAGACTATATAGATCATTAGAGTTCTTGGTGAGTCATCTCATCAGTGGTGAAGATCTGATGCAAGCCCCCCCACCTGGGTTGAGATCACACCAAAGGCCCCCAATTGATGCCACAACCTCCCAACCTAGCTGGGGTTGGTGACTGATAATATATATATGTTATATGTTGTCTTGGTTGCCCTGACTGCCAGCTCATTCATATTGGTAAAAATAAGATAAAACAAAGCCATCAACATTATCCCTGGGTGCATGGACATATTCAAGACTGATCCATGATGGTCAATTGTGTTAGATCCCAGATGCCCTCCAATAGATCTCAGATATCATATCATAGTGCCCTCAATCACCCACCTCCAAGTCACATCCAAGACATACCAAAGCTCTACTCAACCCTCCAAAGCATTACCACACATGCATGCTCACACTGACTCATGTAACACCTGCACCCATGTCACCCCTTTCATCATCATTGTCATGTCACCTCCAACACATGGATCTCCTTGTCAGCACCTCTGTCATTAAATGTGTCACACCCCTGAACTTTCTAGTATGTTCCATTGTTCCATATGACATGCTCTCCCCTTGTAGTAACTCCATAGTTCATTAGATTATCTCTTCTGCATTTGGAATACATTGTTCTTTCTTTTTAAATACAAGGCCTCCACATGTATACAAACCTCCATACCTTCATAACTAGTTCACTAGTTTGAATATCAATTTAGTCTCCCTCCCATAACCCTCAAGCCTCTCTACATTGCCTTTGGAATTAGGGATAAGATCACCTGGGAGGGTATAACATACAAGTAGAAGCTAAGTCCCCTTGATTCCATATCCTTGCAATCACCCAGGTTTAACTTTGATAGCTTGGACCTCATGAAGACACCTTCAGACATCACATCTAACACCTCAGACTTAACAAATTGATGATATAAAGAACCTCATCTAGTGCCTATTTAAATACTACATCATTTCCAAAGGGGGCAAACCAACCAAATCAGGATGGGGGGCTACCTTACATAACCATCAACTGAGTCACCAAAATGAATAGAATTTGTCATAGCATTATCAACTAACAGATCACAGCCCCTATCATTATTACTTACATTCCCATTCAAGATCCTTACTTAAGAACAGAAGTACTATTACCAAGGGACAGGAGTGTATTGTATAAGTAGATCAAGTTGTATAGCAGTTTTGAGTAGCAATAAAATTCTAGAAAAATCCCATTAGTTATATTCACTTTTTTTTTTACCTCTTTGGTTGAAACAACTCTAGCTGCCCTTAAGTTTTATATATTGTGGTACTTGTTGATTTCAACAAATATCAAATGTTCTGAGTAGAATATTATCAGTAGACTACAGGGATATACCTAACAACTAAAACTACATCTCTGTCCCACACTCTTTCATCATTCTCTTATTACACATGAATGGATAGCAAATATTTGCAAGAGCAGAGGGATGGCAAGAACGGGGAAAACAGAAAGACTATGAAAAAAAATAGTGCTATACAGCATAACAGGCACACCTCCACTGGCAGATTCTCATCCTCTTCTGCAGCTTCAGAAAGCACTAACCCAACATGAGTTTATGATGTTTGTGTTGTTGAAAATAGGGAGCAAGCACTTGAGACAGTAACAAGAAAAAGACGAGACACCTTGGCTCAATGGCCACTAAAATGCCAGACTCAACACTGGAGTGACTGGGCTTCTAT
>QFEC01020058.1:0-28587 GCA_003316585.1 Gomphus bonarii | reverse complement strand
GTCTTTTAGATACCAGGCTATTTAAGTTCATAACCTAAGAGACAGATCCCCAACACAGAGTTCAGTAATGGCTTTGGCTACAGGGTCTTCTGGTCCAGAGGTCTGGAGTTTTGCTCAGATATCCTCAAGGAGATCCTGTTCTTCTCCCACTGCTGTAATCCCTTCGAGAGCTCAAATTGTGAATAGCTCTGGCTGTAGGAGGGTCATATTCTCATTATCCTCTGCTCCTGATCCGTGGTCAGGCCTCCTTGAGAGAGCATCTGCCTTACCCATACTCTGGCCTGGTTGGTGGTGGAGCATGAAGTCAAAGCAGGACAGGTAGAGGGACCACCAGGCTTGTCTTTGGTTTAGCTTTTTTGAAGTCCAAAAGTACTCCAAGTTCTTGTGGTCTGTCCAGATCTCAAACTGGAGTTGTGTCCCTTCTAAGAAATGCCACCATTCTTCCAAGGCTCAGATGATAGCTAGCATTTCTTTGTTATGGATCTCATAGTTCCTTTCTACTGGACTCAGACTCTTGGAGAAGAAGGCAATCAGGTGCCATTTTCCATCCTCTGGTGACTGCTGTGAGATGGTGGCTCCCATCGCAAAGTCCAAGGTGTCTGCCTCTACTCGGTATGTCCAGGAGTCATCTGGGAAAGCCAAGACCAGGGCCTTCATAATCAGTCCTTTTAGTTTCTGGAGTGCCATTTCTTCCTTCTCTCCCCATTTCCACTGGTCCCCTTTCTTGGTGAGGTTAAAGAGTGGCTGAGCATGAAGGGAGAAGTCCTTGATGAAGCATTGGTAAAAGTTAGCGAATCCAAGAAATGATTGGACATTCTTGCAGTTCTCTGGAGTTGGCCATTCTGTCACTCCTCGGATTGTAACTGGATCCATCTCAACTCTCCCCTCTGATATGATGAGTCCAAGATACTCAATACACGTCTGTTCAAACTCACACTTCTCTTTTTGGAGGTAGAGTTTGTGCTCCTGAAGGTGCTCCAGCACTCAATGTGTGATCCTCCAGTGTTTTGCTAGGGTTTTTGAGTAGATGAGAGTATCATCAATGTATATGCAGACCATCCCTTCTAGGATGAGATCCTGGAAAATATCATTCATCATTGTCTGAAAAGTGGCCAGACTGTTGGTGAGTCTGAAAAACATCACCAATGGTTCAAACAGTCCTCTATTAGTTTGGAATGCAGCTTTCCACTCATTGCCCTCTTTGATCTGGACATTGTTGTATCCCCACCGGACATCCAGTTTTGTAAAGTATTTGGCCCCCTTGAGTTGGTTTACTAATTCTGAGATGAGGGGGATTGGGTAATGGTTCTCCACCATCATGGCATTCAGCTTTCGGTAATCCTGCATGAGTCAAAGGGACCCATCCTTTTTTTTAATGAAACAGACCAGAGATGCCATTGGGGACTTGGAGGGCCAGATGCATCCTGTTTGGAGATTCTCCTGGATGAAAACATCTAGTTCAGCCTGTTCTAATGGGGACATGGGATACACCTTGCAATTAGTTGGGCTAGAACCTATTTTCAATTCGATGGCATGATCCCAGATCTTTCTGTCTGGAATTTTGTCAAATGACTCCTTTGCAAAGATGTTTTCAAAGTCTTGGAGGTACTCCGGAACTTCCATTTTGGCCTGGGCATTTTTGTAGTGAGCTTCAGCCAATCTTTGTGAGGTGGTCTGCATTGCTCATATTTGCTCAGCATCTTGTGGCAGCATTACACACATCAATTGGACTCCTTCTTCCAGGTCATCCAGTGGATCTCTCAACTCCTCACCACTCTCCTCTTCTTCCACATCCTCCTCTTCTAGAAGGTTGGGGAACAGGCCTGCTTGGCACTTTCAAATGTGACATTCAAATTCTTGGACCTTTTTGTGTTCATCTTGGATCTCTACCTGGCAGGTATGACACTTGGCTGGACATTGGCTCATACTAACCTTTCACATTTGCTAGTCAATCTCCGGGTTGTGTTCTTCCAGCCAGGTGAACCCCCAGGATGAGGTCATGCTTCCTTAGGCTGGTGACTGCAAATGTGGTGTGCTCAGTGTGCCCATCCACCCAGAGGATGTCATCTACAATCTCTTTGATGGCTCCTGCTTCATTCAGGGATCCATCCATGTTGTAGACCAGGATAGGCCTCTGGAGTTTCTGAGTGGTGAGGCAATTCCATTCTACATATCCTTGATCCATGAACTGCCCAGTGGCTCCACAGTCCACAAGGGCAGGTCTGGACTTAACTTCTGCAGTGTCAGTCATCTGAATTTCCACCTTAATGACAAGGGACTTTGGACCTGGAGTGGCTGCCATTATATACCTTTTTGGGAGTCATCTTTCCCATTTCTGGAGCTGCATCCAAGGTTGCTTTGGGGGAGTTTCAACTTTTTGTGTGACTATGTTTGGTTTCTCATCCTGGAGACATTGTGTAGAGGTCATGTCACACTCTGTTTCTGTTAAGTGCATGCACAACACGCCCTTGGTTTGGGTGGTTTGGCTCGGTCCAATGAGCCAAAGGCTGATGTGGCGTTGGCTTCAACATTCGTGCGTTGTGCCTATCTATCTGCCGAGCCACTATATTTTGGACGAGGCTCGGTTAGTGACCGAGGTTGTTGGAACCAAGCAGTGGACGAAGGGACTTAAGAACTAGAGGACATATGTCTAACTAAGTCGATTATCTGAACGAAGAATACATACAATTAATAGGTAGCTTATATAGGAAAAGAGAAACATTTAAGATATGCAACAGGGTTGCATTAGACATGGAAACTAGGATGAAGATATGTGGAGCAAAAGTACTAGAAAGAATGGAGGTGGGCATACATGCCCGTATATGTACCGAGGGATACCGAAGCGAAGCGAGCGAGTAATAAAGAATATAGTAATGATGTACCAAACCGAGCTGAACCGAATTAATACTTGCAAGACTTGGAAGTCTGTGGCTTGTAATACAGTCGGTCAGACTTTGGTTGGTGAGACCAAGGGAACCAAGGCTCAGTAGATTGTACTTTGACAGTTTCTAGACGAGAGAACCAGTTATGTACAGGCAGTGGGGGCACACTACTCACCCACTGCTGGCTCCAAAATCCTCCTCATCCTCTTCTTCCACTCCCTCAATCACAGTACTGCCCATAGGCTCCATGGGTGGAGTTCCTGCCACATCCACAAGGGCCAAGAGCTCTGGTAGTAGCCTCAGCTTCTCTTCTGTGCTCATGGTCCAGATATCAAAGGACAAAGGACAGTCTCAGACATAAAGCCCAGACTTTTGACAGTGGAGGTATAGTCCAGGAGTAGCAGTCTTCACTCACATTTGGTCTACCTCCATTGGCACTGGATCCTCCTTTGATTTTGTGGGCAGAGACACAGGGATCTGTCAAGGAAAATTCAAGAATCAGGGTAGGGAGCTCAGAATCCTTGGAGCACTTGGGACCATTTTTTAGGATGCACTCAGTGGATCAGATGACGTCTGGAGTTGAGTGCAGTAAATGCCTCATTTGCCTCTCTGTTCCAGGCAACCCTTTGAGCTGCTTTGTACCATCCCTTAGGGTTGTCAAACTCCGGTGTTCCATCTCTGAGAAGGGCCACTTTGGTTTGGATTCCTGGCTCAAGGCCTCTGCAGAACTTGACTACAACCATCTTGTTGTCATGATATTCTGCAAGGTCCACCAGCTCCTCAAATTGGTTGATATATTCCTCCACAGAGTCCTTGCCTTGGTACCAGCTAGTGCCTTCCAGTCATGTGAGGGCTGTGTCAAAGTACGATCTACTGAGCCTCGGTTCCCTTGGTCATACTGACCGAAGTCCAACCGATCGTATTACAAACTACAGACTTCCAAATCTTACAAGTACTAATTCAGTTCAGCTCGGCTTGGTTCAGTACATCACACATTACTATATTCTTCATTACTCGCTCACTTTGCTTCGGTACATGTATGGGCATGTATGCCTGCCTTTTCATATATTACTATTCTTACCCCCATACTTTACATTCTCGTTTCCATGCCTTGTGCAACATTGCTGCATATCTTATGGCACCCCATTCTCTATATAAGTAACTAGCCCTCATGTATGTATTCTCCATTCAGATTATCGACTAAATTAGACATACGCTACTAGTACTTACATTAGTAGTGCAACTGTTCAGTACCAAACATCTTGGACCCTACTAAACATCAGTCCAAAATCCAGTGGCACAGGCAGGAGGATTGGTGCAATGCAAGAATGTTGAAGCCAATGCCACATCTGAACCTTGGCTCATTGGAACAAGCTGAACCACCCGAAACAAGAGCGTGTGTGCACGCATTTAACAGGCTGTCAGCTGTTCATTTTTGGGACAGAAGTTTACTATGAAGTCTGATTTGAAGGTCCTCCAGTCCAAGTAATGAGGCTGTCCATTTCTCTCATTCTGGAGGACTTTGTTTGTGAATCAAGCTGCTTGCTTAGATTTGAAGTAGGAGAGGGCCCAATGCATCTGAGCCTGGTCATTTGGGAATTGGTTGCTGCAGATTACCAGGTAAATGTTGCAGGAGTTGAGGAATTCCCTGCCTCTCTCTCTATCTCCATCAAAGTCCAACAGAGGTGCCAGCCTGATTTGGGAGTTTCCTGATGATGTAGTGTTCCAGAGGTCCAGAGGTCATGCACTTGGTGTTGGGTCATTTTCTGGGTCTATGAACTCTGGGCCCTGGTGTGTGGGGTCATTGTTTAGTTTGGACATAATTGCCCTTAGGGCTTTGCCAATTGCAACATTTTCTGCTTGGTTTTCCACCAGCTCTTGCTCTAGCCTCTGGAATCGCTTATCTGCATCCATGTCTGGGTTGAGATTTGTAGGGGGATCCATTCCTCTTCTAAGGAGGGGGAGTCCAGTGTTAAGTATGTCCAGGAGGTGGTACTTCTGAGTTACTCTCGTCAAGTCTGAGGCTGCCTATGACAGTACTGTGACATGGCTCCCAGTCCTATTAGGAGAGACTTTCATAATGTAAGGGCAACTCCCTTAGTAATTCTGGAGGTATCTCATGGAGCTAAGCAGAGGAAATCCTAAGTTTATATTACTGCTACCTAGATATAGAAGGACCAGGATTCTCACCTAAGCAGAGGAAATCCTAAGAGGAAAGTCTAAGGATTCTGCCACTAAGGAGTCTCTCTCTATATATACTCTTTACATAAGTGGTCTGTGTGTTCTTTGTAAGTACCCATCTAGGGTTGCCTGAGCCTTACCTCCTGGTACCAAGTCTGAAGCCCAGGTTGTAGGGTGCATATATGTACTATATACACCTCTGATCAATTCAACCTTAATATATGTGTATTTTTATGGTCAAAATTATCAAGAGATGTCCATTATATTCCAAAATATTTTTCTGAATTTCTGGTATTTTTCCCATTATTTGTGGCTGAGATCTCATTTTATTTTGTATATACTGTCAGGCACAGCACTCAATTTTGCCTCCACCTCGAGACTATGCGCGTGCCCCACAACTCGGTGAGGACCACCTGAGCAGTCACTCGCTAGCTCGCATAGTGACATGGGCGCTTAACCTGCATCAAAGGGCCAGTTCAAGCATATATGTGGGTGAGACTCCACCCACATATTTTCTCCCTCCTCAGTGTGAACCACCACTGAGGAGGTGAGCATCCTACCATGTAACAATAAAATAACTGCTAAATTTGCTTCATTTATTTTGTAATAGTGTAATTACTAGTGTAATTACTAGATTAACAGGAATTCTCTACTCCTAACTGTGAACAAGGTTGCTATTCCCCTTCACAGGTACCTGGCTCTAGGCCCCTGTCCTCCATCATAGAGTGTCTAGTTATGGGGAAATGGACATTCCGGATGTGAACAACATCCTGGATGTGAATGTGAACAACATCCTGGATGTGAACGACGTCCTGGATGTGAACGACATCCTAGATGTGATGGACATCCTGGATGTGAATGACCACCTGGATGTGATCGATTGATCGGAGTTTGAATAGAAGATCTTGGAGTTGAACCAGAGTTTGAAAAGGGTTGTCCCCCTGACAACCACATTCCACACCTCAGATACCCTCCATGCTCTGCACATGATCTCTGTACACTCTGTACACTGTCTCTGTCATCCTTACCATGTCATCAATCCAACACATGGACCTCCACATCATCCCTTCTGTTATCTTCTACATCATTTTCTAGTATGTTCCTAGTTCCACATGACCCCATCTCTTGTTTAGCACCCCTGCATCCTAATGTAGTTACTCTTCCACATTCGGATGACCCTGTTCCATATTAATCCCACACTCCAAATGTATTTAAACCTCCATGTATTCATAGCTAGTTCTCTAGTTCAAATATTGATTTAGTCTCCTCCTAGTTACCTCTGTGGACTCACTCTGCAACTCCATTCTGTGACATCTCCATAAATACAAGGACAAGATGACATAAGAGGGTGCAACACATAAGTTGAAGCCAAGTCCTCTCAACTCCATACCCTGGTTTAACTTTGACAGCTCAACCACCTCTGGACAAGACATCTTCAACTCTGGACTTAACATCCATAGGCCCTTTGATTTCATCCAGCCTTGTTTTCCCCTTGTCCAGCTGAGAGCAATGTGATGAAGACCTTTCCCAATGTAGTGCTTGAGGTGGGCAAGTGCCTTGGCATCAAATTCATTGACCTCCTGTTAATTCTTGTAGGGATCAGTCAGTAAAACACCAGAGATTGGAACAGGAGGAGATTGAATGAGGGTGTGCATGACTCTAATGATAGTGAAGATAGAGATCAGCATTTAAAACCAGAGATGATAGTTACTAGGATCAAATTGAGGAACATCAATCTTGGGGAGGGAGGAGGGAGAAGCATCAACAGATGAGAGCATGCCTGCATAGAAGAGTCAAAAACTATCTTGTGAAAGACTATGGCATTGCAATGATTGAAGAGGTCTGCTTGAAACACCCTGATTATTTTGCAAAATGACATGTAGAACAGACCAGGGAGAAAGAGATGGACAATCTCTGGGTGTTGGTCTATGATATAGTTGCATTGATTGTTCCAGAGGATTTCCTGCACATGGTATGAATACTTGTTGTACATGACACCATTGGGGACCATAACCTGTTGAATTCTGTATAGTTTTAGCTGTATAACATATGATGTGTAAGTTATATAAATAAATGAGAAAAAGTAGATCTCACCTCAATTGATATAGGTAAATGACTGAGGGATGAAAATCTTCTAGAGCCACTCTTATAGGAATAGGGACTGTAGACTGAAGATATCAAAAAGATAAATGTTTAACATAAAAAAGATAGTGAATGTGGACATGTTCCACTTTGCAATAGAATATTAAACACAGCCTACCAACATTCTCAGTGAGTCTAATTCCATTGAGATCTAGGTACCATACATATTTCCCACCATCTTTCATCAATACTATTGCAAAATGTTTTGGAATCACCTCTGGCCATACTATTTCATTGCCAATGGAAGTATTTATGGATCTATGGCCAAATCCTGCCAAATGATCCATTCCTAACTACCTATATGCATCCATTACTAGCAGCATAAACTATTATACTGTTGCCAACTGGCTGGATATAACCTATTCAGTTAATAAATGTGCATTTTTTACTTATAACCCTTCTCTATTTCATTGTGAAGCAGCTAAACAAATTGTAAGGTACCTAATACATACAAAAGGTTATGGAATTAAGTACAAAAGTGATGGAGAGGGGTGCAGGAATATATGCATGGTTTAGCTGGATATGTGAATACAGATTTTGCTGGTGATGTAGCTGATCAAAAATCAATGAGTGGATGGGTTTTCACTTTCAATGACACTCCAATCTCTTTGGGAACTGAAGAAACAGAACCTTGTTAGTCAATTATCAATGGAGGCTGAACTTATAGCTGGGTCATTTGCTTCAGCAGAAGGGATATGGCTTGTGGAGCTTGGAAAAGATTTCCAGCTAAAGCTGACCCCCATACCTATTTTTGTCAACAACCAATTATCAATTACCTTTCAACAATAGCTGCACAAAACACACTGATATTCACTACCACTATACTCATGAACAGGTAACCATCAGAGATATCAATCTACACTATACTGCCTCATTGGATAATCCTGCCAACATCTTAACCAAATTATTGACTGCATGTGAATATGACCACCTCCTCAATATCTTGGGAGTCTGTCATGTTTGAAGGGGGGTGTTAGATATTGAGCAATATAATGTTTTTTTTTCATATGAAAATAATGATTCTTATTAAATTTACAAAAAGATGATGAGCTCATATATTCAAGACTTTTTCATAGTATATTGCTATGACTTTCTAAGATTTTATATGGCAGATATGACCTGTTTAGTGTGCATATATGCATTCATTTGACCATTTTTGAGTAATCTTAACAAAAATGAGCCTATATGACTATCTTTTTTGACACAATGTTCAAGGCTGATCAGCACTATTTTTCAAGATTTATTCCTGAATTTTATCCTCATATCTTCAAGTTCTATTACCCTCCCAACCAGGTGTATCTGAGATGAAGTGCCTGTGCAGAGGTATTTGGTTGCCAACACCTTGGGACTTACTATAACAGGAATATGAACAATGGTGAAGTATTACTCTATCTGGTACTAGCTATTGGGTAGAATAATACTTTACTATATTATTATTAACCAAATTTAGTGTAATGGAGAAGCGACTGAGGGTGGGGGTGAGACCAAGTGCAGGGCTGGTCTTGGTAGAGGCGCTGGTGCAGGCAAGTGCAGTCTTGGACCAGCTCGCTTTGGCACTGGAGGCCTTTACTAGCCTATATGAGAGGCAGGTGGGGGCCATGGAGCGACAAGCAGAGGCCCTTGAGCTCCTAGCTGGGTCGGTAGACCGGTAAGTGAGCATCCAAGCGGTGCACTTTGGTTTGGGTTCAGGTTTGGGTTCGGGTCCAGCAGAGGAGGATGTGGAAAAGGATGGGGAAGGGGAAAAGGAGCAAGAGGATGAGGAAACTGTGAAGGAGTAAAATAGAAAATGTATAATTTTTTGTTTTTATAAATTTTGTTTTGAATTTTTAAGTGAACTGAACCAAAAATAAGTTAGTAAGAGAACTAAGAGCAAGATGTGGGAAAGACAAGTGAAACGGGCCAAAGTTCAGGTAGATCTCAGCTCAGGTGAATGTGACTTGGTAAAAAGAATGAAAAAGATTGAGAGGGATATGGGGTATACAGAGTAGTTTAGGAAGCTTGTACATAGAATGACCATAGATAGCTAAGAAAATAGACCATGAGTAAAACAGATAAAAGAAAACTGAATTATATCAAGGGGACCATGGTCCTGGCTTAGCAGGGTAGGCAGAGTGAAATTTCGCGACAATATCAGGTGCATGACTGAGTTCAGTAGTGAGCATCCATGATGTCTCTTCATTGGTGCCTTCATAACCAGCCCAGCGGACCAGGTAAAGGAGATTACAGGGTCTTCGGCGTTGGTCTACCTTTGAGTCAAGAATTTAAGCTATCTCATACTCGATTTCACTGTTGATTTCAACAGGCAGAGGAGGATCCTGAACTTGGTTCAGTATAACATTAGGAGTAGCAGGTTCAAGCATTGAGACATGGAAGACCGGATGTACTGCCTGCATGTTGTCAGGCAACTGAAGAATGTAGGAACGACTACCAGCTTTGGCAATGACTTTGAAGGGGCTGAGATATTTTTTGGCAAGTTTCTTTCTTGGCTGAGTAGTTTGGAAGAATTGGGCTTTGACAAAAGCAGAAGAACCAATCACAAATTTGGGAGTGGGGAGTCGTCGAGCATCAGTCGATGTCTGATACTGAGATTGAGCATGACTGATTTGCTCTTTCAGGGCTTCATGAAGTTGGCCTAAGTCAACAGCGAACTCACAAGCTTGGGAGGATGCAAGGTTTCATTCAGGGTGAACTGTAAGGTTTGGATGATGTCCCTTATTAGTGAAGAAGGGAGAGATGCCAGTAGTAGCATTCAGGGCATTATTGTAAGCTAGTGGTAACAGTTTGGACCAGTTGTCCTGTTGATAATTGCAGTAGACTCGTAGATATTGTTCCAGGGTTTGATTTACATGTTCAGTTTGACCATCAGCTTTGGGATGGTAACCCAAGGTAAAGTGTAAGTGCATGTCGAGGGCTTTACCAAGTGACCTGAAGAAGTGAGAAACAAATTCACTTCCTTGGTCAGATGTTACATGGCTCAGTACGCCATGCTTTGAAAAGACATGAAGTACAAACAATTTTGATAGTTTGGATGAGGTAATCATGTCAACCATAGGAATGAAAATACTTTGTTTAGTGAGTCTGCAGACTATTACCAGAATAGAAGTAAATCCTGAGGACAGAGGGAGTTGTTCAATGAAATCCATTGAAATAGAATTCCAGGGTCTCTCAGGGATTGGTAGTTGCTTCAGAAAGCCTTAAGGTTTGTGTTGCTGTGATTTGGAACACATACATGTGGTGCATGACTTGCAGAAATCAATGACTGAAGTTCAGAGGCCCAGCCAAGTATATTCTTGGTGAATGAGAGCCAACATCTTGTTCTGACCAAAGTAACCTGAGAGTATGTGATCATGTTTATATTGAAGTACTTGTAATCTGAGATTGTTAGTTTCGGGTACATATATGTGGTTGTCCAGTCAAAGAAATCCATCTTCTGTTTGCATCCACCTCAGGTTCAGTTTTGGGTCCAGACCGAGATGTTGTGATGCTATGGGATCTATAAGAAGTGCAGTTAGGATGTCGGAATGAAGTGTCT
This sequence comes from Gomphus bonarii, assembly GCA_003316585.1. Classification (NCBI taxonomy): domain Eukaryota; kingdom Fungi; phylum Basidiomycota; class Agaricomycetes; order Gomphales; family Gomphaceae; genus Gomphus; species Gomphus bonarii. The sequence continues at coordinate 17,850 of QFEC01020058.1, read as the reverse complement.
CAGAGTCCATGATGATGCTTGCTCAAAGAGCTGGAATAATGAGTTGAGTCACACAAAGTGATTCTACGAGTTGTGAGGATGTGAAGATTGGCTGAAGGTTTTGTGGGTTGATAGTTCTGTAGTTGCTGCCTCCCTCTTTCAGGTAGATGTCCAAATGTCTAGTTAAAGCATCGGGCTTAGTACTGAGCTTACCAGGATGGAACCGTATTGTGAGGTTGAATTGAGATAGGTATTCAGACCAATGAGCCTGCTGACAGGTCAACACTTTAGTGGTAGAAAAATACTTAAGGTTTTTATGGTCGGTAACGACATCTACAGGTTTGGCCGAGCCTTCCAGATAGTGTCACCAACATTTGAAAGCCTCAAAGATTGCTAACAACTCTTTATCGTGCACATTGTAATTGAGCTCCGGACCTGAAAAAGTTCAGGAGTGAAAGGCTACTGGATGAATTTCACCTTCAGAGTTAATGATGGAAAGGATAGCTGCGAGAGCATAGTCAGAAGTGTCAGTTTCCATGACTATAGTTCAGTTAGATTCTCAATGCGTGAGGATGGGTGCTGAGGTAAAGGCAGCCTTGAGGATGTCAAAAGACTTTTGACAGTCTTCAGTCCATGCCCAGGGTGTGCCCTTATGAGTTAGGCAAGTGAGGGGTATGGTGATGTCTGAGTAATTGAAAATAAAACGATGGGAAAAATTAGCGAAGCCAAGGAAGGACTGAATGTCTTTGACTTTTCTCGGCTTGGGCCATTCGCGGATGGTTTTGACTTTTTCTTCAGCCATAGTGAGTCCATTGGTTCAGAGGATGTAATGGAGGAATTCAACTGAATTTTTGTGCCATTCACATTTGCTAGCTTTAGCATATAGGCCATATTTTCTGAGTCGTCATAATAATTCATGGACATGTTCTCGGTGCTGTTTGATAGTGTCAGAATAGACCAATATATCATCAATATATGCAACCATGCAATGATCTAATAGGTCACTGAGGATATCATTCATAAACCTTTGAAAAGCCACAGGTGCATTGGACAAGCCAAAAGGCATAACCAGCCATTCGTATGACCTGTAGTGAGTCTTGAATGCCATCTTCCACTCATCGCCTTCGGCAATTTGGATTAAATGAAATGCATGCCAAAGATTGATTTTTAAATAGATTCAAGCTTTGCGAGGAGCGTCCAAAAGGTCCAAAATGAGCAGGAGCAGGTAGCGATCTTTCTTGGTTACTTTGTTGAGTGCCCTGAAGTCAACATATAGCCAAAGCAAGCCATCCTTTTTGCAGATGAACAGGATCAGTGCACCATGTGAAGACGTAGAGGACTGGATAAATCCCATGTTCAGATGTTTGTCTAAAAACGTGCAGAGAGCTTCAAACAGGGAGTACAGAGGTGGATGAGGCATGTTTGTGCCATCTTCCAGGGTGATCTTAAGATCATACAGTCAATGTGGTCCTAGAGTCTCAGCTTTTGCTTTGCTGAAGACATCCGCAAAGTTGTGATATTCTTCTGGGACATTTTCTAGGTCAACCGAGATGGATGGAGCAGAGGGGACCTTAGCCAACTGAGCCAAAGGAGCATCAATCGCTGAGAGGTCTAGCCAAAAACTTGTGAACCTTCTAGCTTGCATGCATGCGCAAATGCGGCTGCATTAACTAGGGCTATACACAGAGCTTCCAGCTTTTGGGTGGATCCAGACTTGGGCAAGGGCAAGGCAGCACAAGCTGGCTTGGCCAAGGCCATCAGGATGTCCATAGACTCCATAGAGGCGGTTCGGAATTTAATACTGCCCAGTACCCAGTCAATCAACAGATTGTATCGGGTGAGCCAGTTGTGTCCAAGAACTACCGAAACAGATGTATCTAATGATGTGACATGGAATTCTATGGAATGTGTGTGTCCTGAGGGGAAGTGTATAGGTAATTCTACTAATTCGGTAATGACCAAGTTTGTACTACCATTGAATAATTTCAGAGGAATGGGAGGAATAGAACGAGTGGGTATACTATGATTTTGGATGAAAGTAAATTCTATAAAACTATGGGTGGAACCTGAATCAATCAAGCATTTGAATGGGGTATCAGAAGAACTAGGAACGGAATTGGAAGACAAGGAAACTATTAAAGAGTTCAGATTAAATAAAGCAGAAGCATTGAGCTTAACCTCACTACTAGCACCAGCTGAGTCAATGCAACTCTTGGGGTGCTCAGAGGCCAAAGAGTCATGGACTATTTTTTTGGCTCAGTCACCTTAGCCAAACTTTCAGCTTTGGTATCCAAGGCAGTAGCCGCTTTGGGGGTTGAAGGAGTGGTCGTTGCTAGTGCCTTAGTTGATTTTGGGCAGTCTGTGACTTTGTGACTGTCAGCGCCACACAATAGACAAAGATTATTGTTGATGTGTCGCTGGTGTTCCTTGGGAAGGAGCTTGCCATCCTTACCAAGCTTGTTTGCATACTCGGGTGGATTTGGCTGGGATGTAGAGTTGTCCTTGCCTTTACCTTTAGGTTTTTTTGGGCTGTCAGACTTGTCTGTGTTAGTGGACTTGGGCTTGTCTGACTTTCCTTCTTTTTTCAGCTTGGCAGGACCCTCTCGGGCCTGCTCTGCCTTTCTCTCCCAGTATCTCACATCAATCCGTTGAACAACATTTCAGAGCTGGTCAAGGGTTTGAGGCTTGTTGAAATGGACCAAGCCGTCCTTGATTCACTTTGGTAGGGCCATATGGGCCTTCCAAAGCAAAGCATTGTTGTTGTAATCGACGAACGTGGCGAGTAAGTAAAATTCCACAAAGAACTGAGTGGCCTTGTGGTTTTCATGCATAGTTAATTTTTTGAGAGCAATCTCAGCTTCAGCTTGTTCATCCCAGGAACCAAAGTTGATTTGTAATTCATCGAGAAAGCCATCTAAGTTGGTGGGCCATCTAAGTTGGTGGCCCATCTCAGCTCGGTTTGGGGATTGCCGGTGAGATATGGCTCAAAACATTCCAGCATGGTCCCTTTCAGGTAGGAGATCATGTAATTGACCTTCTGCCTACCATCAGTAAAGGAATTGGGTCACATGTGTAAATTCATGTAGCACATAAAAATGAAGCTTTTGAGTTTCTTTGGGTCGCCCCCATCGAATGGGTCCAGGTCCTGAGTTCAGGCGGTCTGACCATCTAGGTATTGTTGCCGGGTGGTCCTACCAAGCTCCAAGATTGCATCAAGGATATCCTGATTGTTTGCAGGTTGAGGGGCACCTCTGGGAGGAGAAGCAGCCCTTGGAGGAGGAGTAAATCACGGAATAGGAGGATCATCCAGTTCGGGGACCTTGGGAGGCCTGACCAAGTTGTGTTCACTCCTTTCCGGGTTATTATTGTGTTCATCTTCACCTTGTTACTCATACAGTTCATCATCGATAATCTCTTCAATTTGAGCAGATCGAGAGGGGGAACCAAGAGAATGGAGCAACTGGGGTGAAGTGTTATGACCAAAGCGGAGAGGCAGGGTAGAGGATATTCCACACACTCTTTGCTGTAAGACCGTAGGGGTGAGCTGACTATGTTCAGCTTGGGCAATAGCTCTAGTACAAGGAGGCATATTTGTTTGAGTAGTAAGTGACAGGAAGATGATTGGTTCAGATTATACTGTTAAGTGCATGCACATACACTCTTGTTTCGGGTGTTTGGCTTGGTCCAATGAGCTGAGGTTCAGATGTGGCGTCGGCTTCAACATTCTTGCATTGTGCCAATCCTCCTGCCTGTGCCACTGGATTTCGGACTGACATTTGGTAGGGGTCCAAGATGTTTGGTACTGGACAGTTGGACTACTAACTTAAGTACTGGTAGTGTATGTCTAACTTAGTTGATAATCTGAATGGAGAATACATACATGAGGGCTAGTTACTTATATAGAGAATGGGGTGCCATAAGATATGCAACAATGTTGCACAAGGCATGGAAATGAGAATGTAAAGTATGGATGTAAGAATAGTAATATATGAAAGGCGGGCATACATGCCCATATATGTACCAAAGTGAAGTGAGTGAGTAATAAGGAATATAGTAAGGTATGATGTACCAAATCGAGGCGAGCTGAACTGAATGGTACTTGTAAGACTTGGAAGTCTGTAGCTTGTAATACGGTTGGTCGGACTTCAGTTGGTACAACCGAGGGAACCGAGGCTCGGTAGATTGTACTTTGACAAAAACCTTAAACTACTAGTAGTTGTCAAGTAACCTGTCAAAAACCCCTTTGATATTCTCTTTAAACAAAGACCTAGTTCAATTACAGTAAAAATATTTGCACAGCTACTTGAGGTCAATTAATCTGTATTGTGAGACTATTATGATATCTGATTACTTGATTCTCCAGAGTATAATTTCTTAATTGGGTTCTCTGTTAAAGTAGCCTGTGTGGGTATCCTTTATTGTCTTTCAAATAAAAGCCTGAGGACTTGACTAGACTTAGCTAAAAAGGCCTTTGAGGATGTCAGTGAATCATTTTGAATCTACCAAGATGATTATAAGCTAAGTCAAGAGTGGGGACAATAGCCATACATGCTATAAAAACTTAAAGTGCATGAAAACAATACACCAAAACTCAATAAAACCACAAAGGGCCACAAAACACCAAACACAAAATACATGACATAAACACAAGTTGCATCACAATAAACTGACATACCATTAGATGTGGTCATGGGTTGGGCTGAAACCAACTGGTGTATTGAGAAAACTAGCTAAGCTACTTATACAATAATGTGAGGGGAAAATTATACTAGAGAATGGTGTCATAAATGACATGCGAGTAATTAGAGTCACATGCATGTGACACAGATGTATGCATGTGTAGAAGAATAAAACAAAATAAGAAAAATACCTTTTTATTTCTAACAATATAGACATCCACTACTTTCAAGCAATATGCATTGAAACAATCCTTGAAACCAATCCAACAGATTGAAGAAATGAAGTATATCATCTATAACCAGGTATGACATGGATATCCTGCCTGCAGAGAATCTTGCAGGGATGATGTAGGGAGTGTTTAAAACAAGTCCATGGTCAATATATTTCATGATAACAATGTACACAGCAACTAATTGTCATTAACTAGTGATTCCTAACACATGAAATAATGGCCCCAAATATTAGCCCAAGTCATGCTCTCAGCCACTCTCAAATTGGTCTTCAGGCTCCAGAAAGCAGAAGAAAAGCCCACAAGTTCCCAGACTACCAGTAGCTAACACTAAATCATCACTCATTCTTGATGATTTAGTGTTAGGTCCTGGATCCCCTCCAATAGATCACAGATATCCTATATCATAGCACCCTGAATCACCTACCTCTGATTCACATCCAAGATACACCAAAGCCCCACTTGATCCTCCAAAGTCTCATCACACATATGTGTTATAAATAAGAGAAGAATCCACCTTACATATTTAAAACACTAGAAAAGTACAAAAAACACTTAGACAGAGAACACAGGCTCATTATATTTAGTTTATGAATGCAAGACTGAAGTTTTTATTGATTTAAAGGATCTACAAAAGAAAGTGAACATTTATCTTTGTTCATCATTTTTCTATGGTATTTTACATGGAGTTCAAACATGGGGATTTGCCCCCAGGGTGATAGGCACCTAGGCAGCTAAGGGAATGGAAAGATGGAATGGAGATAAGGAAACAGGCCAGAGCTATGGAGACAGCAGAGTCAGTAGGAATCCATCATATATGAAGATAGAAAGAGATGGACATGGTCTGGAATGAATTGAAACAAGGGGAAAAGGTAAACAAGCACATATATGCACTCACCATGTTTGCCTCATTGGGCATGTAGCATGTGATGCAGACACAGGAGAACTGAAGGAAAAGCAAAAAGAATAAGAAAAAAGAAGAGAGCAGGTTTTTCACATTGTTTTGATCAAAAACAAGGTAGCATACACATGGATACCCTGATACATATAGCATGGAGGGCTGTTACCCCTATCTCAATGCAGTCTATTCCTTCTTTCACTCAAACTAACATTAGAAATGCAACATTGTAGAAGACTATAGTTCTAGATACACAAACACTAGTTCCTCATGCTATACTGTCTGATCACTCCTTGTCTTACCCAACACTTTGCTAAAAACCAGTTTAGGAACACCTCCAGACCTATTGTTTGAGACCTGAATTTATTCAAAGAAGTTATACTTACTATTCCAACTTTGCTGACAAATTTCTGAGCACAGAGACAAGTTTCTTATTATTCTATCAAATTTATAAGTTATTTAGAATACCAGGCCAACCATTTGGTACTAGCACTAAAGGGCCAGGTCACCACAAACAGATAGATTAGACCACCTACATCACCCAATAATGTTTCCCATAGAAAAAACCACTGGAAACGGTCCATTAGATAAAAATCCTACTTAGTGAACCATCCCCACCCAATCATGACTCTTAATTGGAATATGTGCTCACACCAAAGTTCTCTTGTGATAACTGCATCTATGTCACCCTCCTTCATTATCATCATCACAGACACAGACCTCCACATCAGCATCTCTGTTATTAACTGCATCACACCTCCAAACTTTCTTGAATGTTCCATTGTTCCTTATAATGTGCTCTCCCCTTGTAGTAAATACATAGTTCATGATATTATCCCTTCCACATTTGGACTACATTGTTCTTCTTAAATACAAGGGCCTCTGTATATAAACCTCCATACCTTCATAGCTAGTTTTCTAGTTCAAATATTGATTCAGTCTCTGTGAGGGCGATGCTATTGACAAGGTCATGACAACAAGATACTCCAATATTTAATGAGCTGATAAGGGGCTTTTCCACCTGGTGTAGTGGTAATCCCCAGTTTATACAAAGGTTACTAGCAATAAATACATAGAAAGCCCACCTGGTGTAGTGGTAATCCTCAGAGATCAAGCTGAGGGGTAACCATTACACCAGTCACACTTATATACCCTAGCGGAAAGTCACAGAAGGTCATAGAAGGTGATGGAAGGTGATGGAAGGTGATAGAAAGTGGTAGAAGGTCCCAGAAGGTTATGGAAGGTAATGGAAAATTATGGAAAGTTCCAGAAAGTTATGGAAAGTTATAGAAGGACATAAACAAGAAACAACAACTGACAGCGATCTCCAACTGAACCCTGACAGTCTCTCTTGTAGCCTCCAAACCTCTCCATACCTCTACTCTAAGATTAGGGACAGATGACCTAGGAGAGCACAACACATAAGTTGAAGCTAAGCCCCTCTGACTCCATACCCTTGAAACCACCTTTGACAGCTTGGACCATACAATATACCTTCAAACATTACACCCAATGCCTTAGACTTAACAGTATATTTGAACTCACACTCTGACATGTCAGCCAGCACTAAGTAACTCAGGCAATAGTTCCAGCCATTCCTCTACACTCATGGTTTGAATATCAGATGACAGAGGGGATTCTAAGGCATAATGACCTGGTTTCTGGCAGTGGAGGCAGATGCCTGGTGGAAAGATGCAGCCTTGGGTTCAGTTAACATCCATTGGTGCTAAGCTATCTTTTGATGTTACAGGGATAGGTGGTGCAGCTTGCCAAAAGATAGCTGAGGCTTGGGTATTTTCCCATACCATTTTTAGGGGTGTCATGGGGGAGTGGGTGGGTGAGGTGTTATATGCAAGCTGTTTTGGTTTGCTTCCATGAACACATTGTTTGCTTCTTGGTTTCTTGTAACCTTTCTTGCTGCCTTGTACCATCCTTTGGAATTATCAAAGTCTGGGGCTCTGTTTCCTAATAGAGCCACCCTAGTCTGCATGCTCAGTTTGAGGCCCTTGTGGAACTCGATCACAGTCATTTTGTCTGTAATACTCAGCTAGATTGATCAGTTCTACAAACTGGTCAATGTATTCTTCCACTGAGTCTTTGCCTTGGTACCAGCTCATCCCTTCAAGTCATGTGAGGGCTGAGAGCTGTTTGTTCCTTGGGAAAAAGTGGCTCATGAAGTCAGCTTCAAAGGTATTCCAGTTTGGGTAGTGGGGTTGCCCAGACCTCTTGCTTTGACAGGGCCTGGTGGATGTGAGCCTAGTCATCTAGGAAGTGGTCACCACAGATTGCAAAGTAGATGCTGCAGGAGTTGAGAAATGCTTGGCCTTGATCTCAGTTACCATCAAAGTCTGAGGGGGATGCTGGTCTAACTTGGGAGGCTGCTGAGAGTTAGGGGTTTGGGATGTTCAGGATACATGCACTTGGCATGAGGTTGTCTTCTGGGTCAAGGAAGGTTCTTTCTATTCATTTTGGTTCATCTTCTAACTTTTGCATTATTGCTCTTAAGGTGTTGCTGATTTCAGCATTAACTGCTCAGCTTGCCACCAACTCTTGTTCTAACCTCTGAAAGCACTTGTTAGTGTCCATTTCAGGTCAGGAACTTGGTAGTGTATGCATCACCAAGGCTATTGCAGTTGTAGAGGAGGGGGAGTCTGGAATTATGTAAATGAGTGAGGGGAGGCTATCTAAGTCACTTTCATTTAAACTGAAGCTGCCTATGGTCATATGGTAATGTGACTCCCAGTCGTTATTGGGTAAGGGTTACCTAGTGTCAGGGCAACCCCTGTAGCACTTGCTGAAGTTGATGGCTGAAGTTGTGTGGTACTAGCAAGGGGGAAATCCTAAGAGGAAGACCTAGGATCCCTTGCTAGTGAGCTATGCAACCTATATACCTGTTGTCCACTTCCTACTTCCTCAGCATACCTTATCCCTCAATTGGGCCCAAAGGTATGCTGACCCCACAATCCATATCTGGTGTTATGGTACCTGTAGGCCAGTACCTCAGTCTCTCAGTTCAGGATGCCTTGCTCTTGGACCAAGAGATCACTCCTTCACTTATCACTTGAATGTATGGCTTGGTTTGGGGTTTGGGATTTGAAATGGGTGGTCCTCTGACATAGCCCCACTGACTAACCTTACACATGATACCCCACAGTTCAAGGGTGGTAAGGTGAAGGGAGCACTCTAGAGGATCTTACAGTCATTATCAATCAAGGACAGGTGTATGCACTGAGAAGCCCTCATGATGCTAAAGATCATCTTCACTCTACGGTGTCCATCCTGAAAGCTCCTATATATGATAGGAGACCATTCTGGGTCACAACAGATGGCTCAAAGCTAGAACTGGTAGTATGATAAACCAGTGGTTTGAAGACAAACAATAAAGGCAACACCTCTCAATGATGGCACTCAATAGCATTCTGCTCAAAATGGACTTCACCAAGTATTTTGGAACCTGAGAAACAGTGACAAAACTTTGGTGTCATTTAGGCCTTCTTGTAAACTTGCGCATCAACACTAATCCAACATCAACTCACTCGCGTTCACGTAATTCTCACCCTCTCCCCTGCTGGATCTCCACTGACAGTGTGCATCTTTCTGTACACCATAAGGTCTTTCTGGAAAGGAAGCCACCGCCTGTCCCCAGTGGTTGGAAAAGGCAAACTCTTTCTTCGATCCATCGTTCTCGCTGCCATGGGGTTCTAGATAGGACTGTTTATCTATGTTACCTTGCCTTCACATCTGTCCAATTTCCAGCAGGAGTCGTGCGAGAAGGGAAACAATGAAGGTATTTCTTCATTTTATTTCTCTTGTTACTCGTTGACATGCCTGTATGGATACAGCGCGCATCCTTCCTTTTCAAAATGATTGCATGGAACGTTGCCATATGTCTGCGTGGGCGCGAGAGAGTTGAACCCCAAGATAAAATTATGGGCCTCATTTTATAGATGTGTGGTATGTGACCTATCATTCTAATGCTGCAACATCACAATTGACTGCTTCGGAATTCAAGAGTCATCGGAATTTTGCGGTAGATTTGTAGCGGATTGTTGGTTTATGGCTGAGGGTGATCGAGACGATATCCCAAATTTAACGCACCCATCAGCATCAGAGAAGTACTACCAGCAGGGCGGAGAGACTTATGAGCAAACTTTTACACGTGGCCAACGAGAAAAGATGCGGACCTCGACTCCACATAGGTATAATTCATATACCTCGGATACATGGGTCGCATACAGACTAGTAACAAATCTATGCACTCACGGCTACGGGAGCCGCAGTAGGGACACTTCCAATTTCAAAATTCTCTGAGGCAACGTTTGGATCGTCCAAGGACAGCTCCTCTAATTCTGAGGATTCAAGGCCATTGGCATATTGAAACTCGTCTGAGTTTTCGTACTGGTGTAGAGACGTGAGCACTTCAAGAATAGGATTGCGTATTGAACGAAGAGAAGACCAACCTCCCACATGTCTACGGCAACAATGCAGCTCTCGCGCACCACTCTAGGAGCGTCCTCACATTGACTCCATTCTTTTAATATTTCAAGAACATCCACAGGGTCTGGGTCGGTATCTTCTGGGGCTGATTTCGTGGGTGATTGATTGGTTGAAGCTGAGTTATATATGCTAGATACTAAGTGTGCGCACCTTCACCCACGATACCGCCGAGGGCCTCAGCCGCCTCATGCCGCACCATTGAAGACTCCTGGGGGTCACGAAGGACACGCAGGAGTGCCGGAATGGAATATGGTGTTGAGAGTTGCCCGAATACGAACGCGATCTCGTGTCTACGAACAGGGAGACGAATATCAGCACAAATAAACGGATTTCAGGAAGAATAATACATGGTCGTACTTGAATAACTCGCTGTCATCACTGAACCCCGTTGCGAGGGCTTCAACGGCAGCTTTTTCAGTGTCCGAGCGGCGGAATCCTGCGATGTTTCGCAGGGCGAACATGGCGCGGTATCGCTCGAATAAGGGAAGTGTGCGAGAAGTGAGTGCAGAACGGAGAGAATCTATCTGGGAAAGACAGGACGTTGAAGAGAGGGGTGAAATCGAAGGTGGCGCGGGGTCGATGGATGTGAATCGCCTGCAAATATCACTGTTAGGTGGCGGGGCGATTTGAGGAAGATTGTATTCACGGAATGTTCTCTTCGGGGTGAGATTGTTCATGTGCATCATTACCTTGTGCTTTGGCCCACTCGATTCGTGCCAAGGCAATTTCACAAGTCTCTCTCACACAACGTTCTTCATCGTTTAGATGTCGTTGAAGCAGAGGCTGAGATGTCACAGAGGATAATGCACCAAGAGCTTCCGCAGCCTATCAGTGACATTGAGATAAATCATACGAGGCTAAATTTGAGACACACCTCATGTCTAACCATCGCCTCCTGCTGCATGTCCTCAAGGACATTTTCTAACACGGGTACAGCGCGGAGGTTCCCCATTTGGCCAAGAACATACGCGAGCTCATGTTTGAGTAGTGCAGATGGGTCGCTGAATCCCTGTGCTATAATGCGAATAGCAGCATCCGATATAGGGACATTGTCTTCCACCACCGTGGTAGAATTCCCAAAAGATTTGAGTGTAAATAGTGCACGAAAGCGTTGCGCGAGAGGAACAGTCCCTTCTGCGTTAAGGAGAGTCGATTGAAGACCTGATAGTGTGTTCAATGTAATGATCTGCTTCGAGCTGCTGTTCATGGCTATGATCGAGCGGAGTGTGAAATACAAGATTTTCTCTGTAGTGCAGCATGCCAAAATCGAAACGGGCAAAAGTCGGTGAGCAAACACCAGGTCCCGGGAATTAGTGGCTAGTGTGCTGAAAGAGTCTCGTGACAGTTTCGTTAACGAAAACAACAAAAAAGGATAGGTCGAAGAAAGAGAGTTTGCTAAAACAGGTATGACAACTGCTTAGAGGTTTGCTGATTATGGTTGATTGAATGGTGGTTCAGATACAAGAGAGTGCGGACAAGTGGGAATATGTCTACGTGTTTCGAGTAGGCCAGATGCGAAATTCACATTTGAAGACTGTTCGGAACCTATGGAAGGAGTGGGTGTTGTCAAATTGGGGTGCCATAGGCACGAGAGCTGATGCGCTGTATATAGTGACGCTCGAATGTTTTTTGGAAAATGTTCAGTCATGTCCAAAGCCCTTGGCACATCGCCAGAGACTGAGTACAGGCTCGGTCTACATAAAATCGCCAAGGTGAGAAAAGCCAGCAGACTTGAGGCTGCCCTTATATAAATCTCATGTAACACAGCAAATGAAAGGACAGACGGGTCTGTTCTTCACATCATTTGCCCCCGACAAGACAGAGGAGTGGTTCGGGGACTTCAAAGCATCAGACTTTGCACGGACTGGAAATACGGCAGATCGCAAGGTTGTGTTGCCTGTAGGTGAGTAGGCAAACCATATTATCTTCTCTCGGTCGTACTTATTGGCTTGTACAGGGCCTATCCATCGCTCGACAGACACACCAGAGCCATTTCCACATAACATGGATCCCCAGCTGCGAAAATTGGGACTCAAAACGACGCTTGTAAAAGGTGTTCCGACTTTGACATCTGAGCACATCGTTTGTCGGAAGGGGGATACTTTAACTCCAGAACAAGTATGATCAGAGTTGTGTTTTTCCCCTTTTGAATTTTCACAATCTGCATGCGCTTAGGCCCAGCTGTTGAAACTCCTACTTATTCAAATGGTTACTTTCCGTGTCGCGCTTTACGCGCGGTGGGACTCAAAAACTGGTCAGATTGCAAACTTGAAGGATTCTGACGCAGAAGGTTCGATATTTGCGTTGTCGGTTCCATAAGCTGACCTGAATTGCATAAACGCTCCAGACGCCGCAGAAGCAGATGAAGAAATGAGTGAATGATGGACCTCTGCGTTTTTTACCGGGTTTATTGCGCCTAGGCTCTTCTCGTTATCCCTGCACTGTATACCTTGTGCGTTTGGTGCAATTTTACTTTTTTACAACGACATCTAGGTCTGCTGAAGTGGCAAATATATTGTTTCTTTTTGGGGACGTCCATTCAAGGCAGATGACTGTAATAGCTTCACTTGGAATGTGTTGTGGTGTCAACAAATGGATAACTGAGCTGTACGCTAGGGATAAAGCCCTCCTCTCTAGGGAGGTCTCTTCTAGCCGGGCAACTGGGCCTTGCCCTTCTCAAACTCTTCTTTTATGAAAAATTCATTTGAAACCTTGTAATTCTTCAATTATCTTTCACAGCACAGTGAGTCCATCATTTGCCGGTCATCTAGGCCAAGCATAACACATAATTTGGTGGTAATACATTGGCGGTAATATACAAATTATATATTTTCCAGTCAAGCCTCATTTGCTGCACTGGCAGTTACAAGATCCGGGGGATTGGTTCTGTGTCTTATAGGAGACAACGTCAACTCGGCGGGCACGAGGATGGGTTGACGTATCTTGCTTGTCTCCTATATCCGATCCCTCGCCACTGAACGAAGATTCAAAATTAATCATGTCCCCTGGATAATAGGTGTACACTCCAGATATGAAAAGGTTACAAACACGAAATCTCAAAGAAGAATATCGCCACCTGTTAACCCCCAAAAAATATGAGACCATCCATGCCGTGTGATAGGGGAATGATTCGCGACAGTGTGAGATGAGCAATACCGGGCAGGTACTGGGAGGAGTGCGCATGCTGTCGCTGGATTTTAATTAGGAAAATAGTTAATGACAAAACTCATGATGTACCGAACATGAGGGCGAAAGCACAAGCGCCGTCTCTAACGAATACGACCAGCAGACGTTGACTACTTACTCATTGTTATGTTTCTCTTTATTTTGATGAACATTGAAATAAGGAGTCAAAATACGTTGCTTTAGATAGTAAGAACCAGTGCCCTAAATTCTACTCAGAGAAGTATTACTACTAAGAAAGGACGAAATGGACACACCAATAAGGCATGATGTTGAGATCTTTTCTTATAAGGCATGTCTTAAGTCGAATTTGCCGTTACTTCGTAGGTTGCAGCTTGGATTTTGAGACTATGGCACCGACAATAATGACTAGACGTTCAGAAACCAAAAGAAACGGCGAGCAGTGTTTTGCTTCTGCCATAAAAGGCAAATACTGAAGCAAGGTTTATAAGTATTATGTCGTTTCGGAAGAGTAGACATCTTAGCACGAGCAACATCTCAACGGCGCCGTTCGTGAGTTCTGATGGTACCAGATATGAGTTGAATGTACGTCCATGCCATTGAAACGAGCCCTCGAGCTTAATATGTCCGTGTTGAAGATCACCTCCGTGCTAGAGGGAATAAATGTTCAGACTCTGTCTTTTTGATGAGTCACGAAACTCGAAGCTCACATCCTGATGAAGAGGGTCAAATAGTGAATTATACAAAAAAGGCATGTTTCCAGGACCCCAATTTGTTCTGTTCAATACAATTACACTGAACATCGAAGATGTTAATGCGCAGTTTCTCATGGCCGTACCTTCAGATTAGTTCCATCTGTGGAGATGTGAATGCTCAGTATATTTTGTTATGTGAGGTAACTATTCTAGATGACTTGTGAGGTGGTGAGGAATTGATCCTGATATCTAATAACTATTTTCTATTGGAATAACTATTAGAGTGTTTTCTTATTGTGGTTATTCTAGTGTAGCCTGCCAATCCAGTACTTTAGTGTTGGTACCAAGAGGTTGGCCTGTAGTTCTAGAAAACTTGTAAATTCTGTATAAATACAGTCTCTTTCTATATGTGTTCATAAATTGGTGAGAAATGTTGAAATTATATTAACAACCTATCTGAATGGTTTCAGAACTTGAATGATGAGCCTGAGTGATGGTTCCCAATTAGGGAATTTGACAAAGCACTGAAAAGAGCAGGGAGCATATATGTTGTATAGACTGAACTACTTAGTAACCTATGAACTAGAGGGATTTTGTAGAGAAAATACATTGGAAAAGTTCTACATTAGATCTGAGAGAGAAAAAGGAAATTTGTCTACTCTGGGATAGAAGCTGTCAGGGGATCACCTTCTTGCAAGCAAGATCCTGGCTTGATTAGTAATTATGATTAAGTAACCTTTTACCTATATCCCACTCAGCTCCTTGTTTTACTCAGCCTATACCTCACTTCTATCATTTCTTTTATTCAGTTAGTTTCTCCACTCATGTGTTAAGAATGGGCTGAAGTGAGGTTCTTGCATAAGCTTATGTGAGGTTGAATAGTAATCAACAAAATCATTCACATGTTTGGAAGTTTTGGATTGTGTATCTAATAGGAAATTCAATTAATTTTTAAAATCATCAAAACATCATGAGATATGCTCTAGGATCCTAGCTTTCTTGTAGATCAAGAATCTAGCAAATCTATGTAGAATCCCCTGAGATATGAATATTTCATATCCCAGGTCTCATCTGAATGGGTTTGTTGCTGACAGTTAATGAGTGAAAAAAGCCAAAATTGGAGGCTTTTAATGTGGTTCATGTTACATGACTAGAAATCATGTGACATATATAAAAAGTTCAAATGGTACAAACAAGCATCAATAACTCTAGAACTTCAACCACATTATTCCATGAGATCTCTCTCTCTTGATAAACTCAACACAGCAGTACAAGTGTCCAAAGTACTTCAAACTATCACCAACAAACCTGTCACTTCACAGACAGTGCACAGACACCTCAGGAGAACTGGGATGAAGGTGGTGGTGAAGAAGAAAAAGCCTCATCTGTTACAGAAGCATAGGAGAGAGAGAATGGACTTTGCAATCAGGCACAAAGATCGGACTCTGGATAACTGAAAGAGGGTGGTATGTGTTAAGAATGGGCTGAGGCAAGGTTCTTGCATAATTGTTAAGAACAGGTCTAGCCAAGTTCTTGGGTAAATTTGGCACAAGGTTGTGACAATGAGTGAGGTTCAGAGTAGGGCTTGGCTTCAGCTTATATGCTGTGCCTTCCAGATCCCATAAGATCTCTAATTTTCAAGGGTGAGGTCTGACAGAAAACTCAGGGTAATCTTAGTCAATTTTCTGACTACAGAACTACTAATTTACATACACATTATATATGAGATTAGTATTTCAAATTAGTCAGAATGATTTCAAATCAAAAGAACAAGGGGATTTCCAGAATGGGAATTAAAACAAAGGTGAGGTGAAACATGGGTGAGTAAGAATAAGGTTTGGGTGAGGTGTGTTACAAAGATTGTTGCATGAGGCAATGGAAATTACTAGAATAGGAAAGTATATCACAAGCAGAGAATGTAAGCAGATAAACAGAGTGAGGTCTAGACTCTAGGCTGAGTAAACAAAGGGGCTGAGCAGGGTTACTTGAAAAGGTAAAAGGATTACTCAATCATGATGACAGAGTAAGTAGGGGTCTCATGAGGTGAGATCCTAACAGTATCTCCCCCTTATGGCTAAGCCCACGAGGCCATGGTAGTTAACCTTGGGCTGAAAATTGAATCTGAATTTTCTCAGGCAAGAATCCTATAAAGGTGAAGTGTGAATGTGAGGTTCTTGAAACCACAGGCTATACTGATTTTGTTTTTGCTTTTTACAGTATGCTCACCTTCAGATGATGTACAACATCAGTCCTGAAGGTGATGCCTTTATTGTATACAATGATGCCAAATATGCCAACAGCAAGGATGACTTGATATGGCAAAATGTGAGGTGTGCCAAAGCTCCTTGCTTCAACTGCACAAAGGGAGGCAACACTTGCCTTCATCAGGTCCTTGACCTGTACAGAGATGTTGACCTCAGTGCATGTGTATGGTGCTCGGAGCCCAAAGAAAAGTTCAGACAAGGGAAAACAGAAAGAGGATGAGGTTAGTGAGAAGGATGATGATGAGGATGGGCAAGCAGTTGAGGCTGAGCTCAAACCTCAGTCTCCTGAGGTGAAGGTTGGGTGGGGGTCAAAACCTGAGGCAAGGTCTCATTGGCCATCAAGGCCAAGTTTGCCTTCAGTCATCATTGTGGATGCATCTCCAGTACTGTCACCACCTCTTTTCCAGAGGTCACTATTCACTCCCACAGCCTTGCCTTCTCCACCACCTCACATCATTGTGCCTCCAGCAGTGGTGCTTCAAACCTCACCAGTATTTGCATTGACAGATGTGATTCAAGAATTGAGTGAGGTTGTCCAGAAACTTTGGGAAGATTTGGCTGAGGCTAGGAAGGGGACAGGTGAATTGAGGGGTGAGTTGGCTGAGGGTAGGGAAGGGCTGGATGAGTTGAGGGAGAACAGCTAGCATCATAGGAGGTAGGTGAAGTTGCAATTGGAGAGGGAGAAGAAGAAGAATTTAAAGAGGTTGATGAGCATTACCGGGGGTGATTGTGAGGGTGATGCTATTGACAAAGTCACAACAACAAGATACTCCAATATTTAATGAGCTGATAAGGGGCTTTTCCACCTGGTGTAGTGGTAATCCTCAGTTTATACAAAGGTTACTAGCAATAAATATATAGAAAGCCTACCTGGTGTAGCAGTAATCCTCAGAGATCAAGCTCACCAGTCACACTTATATACCCTATCAGAAAGTCATGGAAGGTCATTGAAGGTTGATGGAAGGTGATGGAAAGTTACAGAAAGTTGTGGAAAGTTATGGAAGGGCATAAACAAGAAATAACAACTGACATGAACTCCAAACTGAACCCTGACATCACCCCCTCTCAATGCACAGCATCTTGATGTGGAGTTTTGTCGAGATTGTTAATGGAAACACCTGCTAACACATCTTGTCAGTCTCCACCAGAGTGAGGGGCCGGTCCAGGTCAGGTTCCTCTTGAGTTCTATCCCAGGGTACAGTTGGAGGGAAAACTCATGATCCAAGTAGCTGTTAAGTGCATGCACAACACACCCTTGGTTTGGGTGGTTTGGCTCGGTCCAATGAGCCGAAGGCTGACGTGGCATTGGCTTCAACATTCGTGCGTTGCACCTATCTATCTGCTGAGCCACTATATTTTGGGCGGGGCTCGGTTAGTGACCAAGGTTGTCAGAACCAAGTGGTGGATGAGGGGACTTAAGAACTAGAGGACGTATGTCTAACTAAGTCGATTATCTGAATGAAG
>QFEC01020049.1:2562-18596 GCA_003316585.1 Gomphus bonarii | reverse complement strand
GATACAAGTGGTGGCGGCGACGGTGACGGTGGCGGGGACACAGCCACAGCCAGCCTCGGCGTACAAGCGAGAACGGGAAGGTCAAACTCTCCGCAGTCGCCCGAGAGTTTCATGGAATTGTCGGACCATGACGAACCTGACGGCAGCAGACACAACAGGATCAGTGGACGAGGGGGAAGCGGTGGCGATGATCTGTCCGTATTGAGCACCGGTACTCAAGATCAGGATCATGATGATTCCGAGGTAGCGAAGGCGGAGGTGGAGCGCAAGAAGATGCGGGATAAACTCGCCAAATTACATAGATTTCTCGGGAGCCGTGTTCCCGTGGAACTAGCGCTGGGCGCGGACTGGGTGCTTAAAGACCAAGATTTGCCGGAGCCTGCTGCACCAGCGCTACCCCTACCTGCGGTGTCACCTCAGCCACGTTTGTCTCAGGCTTTTGGTGTTGGTGGCGTTGGGGATAGGGATCGCGGCAATATGAATCATGTGAACGCCAAGGATGTAGGAAAGAAATGGAAGAGGCGAAGGCGAAGCAGTTCGTCGGGTGCGTTACCTGGGTATGCTAACGTGCATTCGCATACGCCGCATTTATCCATTTCCGAACCGCTTTTGCAATCACAACCTCAAGGTCGGGATTCAGTGATACACATCACTGCGTCTGAGGAGAGGATGAAGGATATGCTTGGGGAGAAGGAACGGGCACTGAACCTGAAGCGTGCCAATAAGATGGAGCAGGTGCGTTTTTTTGCCACATTTTTCTTCTGGTTCCATGGCAGTTCAGTCACCTTTAGGCTAATTAACGGGTTTCAATTTTGTCAGATGTTTGGCGAACGGCCTCCACCGACGCTATACCAGCCGCATCTCGTCAATGCGAATACCAACTTGCCTGCACGACAGTCACAGTCGTCGCGATTAAAAGCTGCGCAAGCACACACTTATACTCGGCAACCAGAGATACTCCCCGTAGTGTACATCAATTCGAATCCGAACATCTCGGCCTATAGGGGCAAGGCCCGTCATAAAAATAAACGACCTGGGACTAGCGAGTCTAGGCACGCACTGCTGGAAGAGGATCGTGACGGCGACGCCGTGGAGGGAAGTGGTGAGGGCCTGTCCCCGGTGTATATGTTCTACAGACATTCTCTGAACTCGTTGACGGATATTGTTGATAAGGTGCGTTCGGCAGCACAATTCTCCCTTTACTGTAATGTCACTGAACCCCAACCCCCCTTTTCTCGTTTAGGATGATAAAGAAAGTCTTGCGGAACTTCACCAGTACATCAACGGGCCCTCTAGCTCTGAAGACGATGCCATTCATCCGGCTGATCCTCTCTGTCACACCCAGTCATATTCCTCTACCTTAAGCCGCCGCCGCTCTCTCCCCGCACGCACGAATTCACTTGTGTCTATCGCGTCCATGCTTACCATCCCGCCTCCCGCTCCGGACCCTCGCGGATTCCAACAACGCCGCCGCCGTGCCGCAAAACTCGCAAATTTTTTTGGCGTGAACTATCGCGAGCTGTTTCGCGACGTGCTGGATAGTATTGAGATGGGGATGCGTGAGGAAGTCTCGGTTGGAAATTTGCAGGCTGAGGATTTTGAGGTGCGACTTTTTTACTCTTCCCAGCCCTTTTCCCCTGTTTTGGCACCGTTGCTCTTCTTTGTTTCTGACTTATTGCTCATGCCGTGTCTTTTTATTTTGGTTGGCCCTATATAGGAGTTATTGGGAAAGTTGAAGAAGCTGAAGATTCGACGCGATGAAATTACGGTATAATTGAAACACGTTCTCATGAAGTCTGCCATTCCCGTCATGCGATATCATTTCTTGTCATGCCCAAGCCACGACTGTATAGTTTCTCATGAGGTTGGGGAGGAGATACTAGCATAAATCACTTTTTCAATACTATTTTTTTGCTACTGGTGATTCTTCTAGTGTACTATATAATACGGTACATCATTAGGTTCATAGAGGGTAGCTGGATTTATTCCTTCTATCTTTACTATACTAGTCACATTTGTTAATGATCAGTTTATTGAGCATAAGGACGTATTTACAAGTCTGATTTAGAATAAACTTGTTAAAAAAAGGGGATGGGTTTATTAGAATGCTCATTAGCTAAGCTGTTCCCTCAAATTTGAAACCGGCGGCATGCCTTCGACCTCAGCCGATGAGAACTCCAAATTGGATACTGCAAATGCTGTGGACACTTTGCTACTCAGAGAACTCGCCAAACGCTCCTTGGTAGATGCGTTAAATTCTGTCAATGGTGCGAAAACACTGGTGCTTGATCCTTCAATAGCTGGCCCGCTAGGTTTAGTGACTGAGGTGTCGCTGCTCAAGGTGAGGTGAATATGTACCGCATCAAACCTTGCAGAGTCGAATGTTCTCTAACTGATGATTCTCAGCACCATGGGGTGGACAAAATGTTTTGGCTCGAGGCAGGCCCACTGTCAGCCACGACGACCAACGTCGTATATTTTTGTCGGCCATTGATCAAATGCGTGAAACTTATTGCAGGTGAGTGGTCTTTATTAGTGAAATATGACACTCTCTTCTGGCCTTTGGTCTGTCGACATGGTGTTATTTTGTTCTGGCAGCTGCAACGCATCATTTCCTTGCTAATTTGTGTCCATTGAGAGACCAGATCAAACGGCACGCGCAAACGTCTCAAAAACACACATATACTCTCTTCCTTGTTCCCCGCACTTCGACCCTTGCCACTCGTATTCTTGAGGAGGAAGGTGTACTCGGAGAGATCACTGTCTCCTCTTATAATCTGCAATTCATATCGCTCGAGGACGATGTTATCTCGTTAGAGTATGACACGGCATTCAAGGAAATCTGGGTTGTGAGTCGTTTGCGTTGGCCCCTCGTTCTGTTCAGAAATGACAAGGCTCAATGGAATTAGGATGGAGATGAGACCGCAATATATGATTCTGCACAGGCCCTCGCGACACTTCAAAGGATATATGGTCTGTTCCCACGCATTGTTGCCAAGGGTGAACAAGCAGCTGTTTGTCTCACTCGTCACTGACCCTTCGACAATACTGACTCTGATTCATTAGCGTCTCGCCCGCCTCTTGTCGCAAACTCTTCCACCCCCATCTCATACTCATCGTACTCCTGAAACACTTCTGGTGCCATCAGAAAAGATTGACTCGTTGATTGTGCTGGATCGCAAATCAGACCTAATAACTCCTTTGCTCACCCAGCTCACGTATGAAGGACTCGTAGACGAGCTAATCGGCGTTAAGAACGGTGAGTATTTTCTTTATATTTTCTCGCATGTTCATTCAGATGCCTCTCTGCATTGCAGCTCATGTCGAAATTCCTGTATCGTTGCTTGCCCCGCCCACCAATCCGAATCCTGCTGCATCCGCGTCCTCGGCAACTCCTCCACCTGCCTCATTGCCCAAAGATACGAAAGAGAAGAAGAAAAAGCATCACCTGACAGCAGGCAATGATCCTCTCTATCGCGAACTGCGCGATCTCAACTTTGCGTATGTTGGAAGGAAATTGAGTCGAGTCGCCCGGCGCCTAGAGGAAGATTACAAAGTATGCATCATCATAGAAGCTACATATTCCTTATTCTAGTTCCAGGGTAGACTCAAGGCAAAGACTGTTTCTCAGCTTAAGGACTTTGTCGGAAAGCTTGGCGGATTGCAGACGGAACACCAGTCATTGAAATTGCGTACGTCGATCTCCCTAAGGCCTTGGGGAGAACTTCACGTTACTTTCGACAGACACCGGATTGTCCGAGTTACTTGTACCGCTTACGCGGTCCGACGTGTTTGGAAGGTCGCTCGAGATCCAGCAAAGTGAGTATCTGTATTTTCACCTCCCTTTTTTCGACACTTATGAACCCGAAAGATTTATTGTCTTCCTATGACATTCCTTCCCAGCTCACCGCCATCGAGGATTTAATTGCGCAGGGAGCAGATCAACGCGTTGTGCTAAGGCTAATGTGTCTTGCTTCTCTCACAGCAGGGGGTATCAAGACTAAGGTCTTCGAAAATCTCAAGCGGGAGGTGCTACAGGTGAACTTCTTCCCTTCTGATCCGCTATTGCGCTCATGAGCTTAACTCTGTTATTTTTTTGCTAGGCATATGGATATGGTAATCTCCCCCTCCTAATCAATCTTACATCTTCCTCTCTACTTTTACCCACTCCTCTTCCTCCATACCTTGCCAATGCCGAGCCACCTCCAATAAAGCTACCATACACTCAGCTGCGCAAGGCACTACGACTCGTTGTCGAAGACCATGAGGCTGAAGCAAGTGCAAAAGAGACAGATGTTCCGGCTGATCAAGATTTCGAACGAGAACGCGCGGAAGACCGTGATATGTCATACACGTACTCAGGATACGCACCTCTTAGTTGTCGGCTAGTGCAATGCGTTGCGCAGAAAGGAGGAGTACTCGCACCGCCAGGGTCCGCCACAAGGGGGAAGCAAGCCACTGATGATGGAGATGGTGAGTTGAGACGTGCCAGGGTCCGGGCGCATCCCATTGTAGGATGGAAAGGGTTTGAGGATATCGTGGCTCAAGTTCCGGGCGAGAGCGTATACATCGATATGACCCACGGTTCTGGATCAGGGACGGTCTCTGTTGAGGCTGGTGCGTCGCTCGTGCAACGTTCTTCTTTCCTTGCTTATGATATCGACAGCGCCGACGACCAGTTTTGGCCGCCCGCTAAATGGCAATTCAACCACCACGACAGTGGTCTTCTTCCTGGGAGGATGTACATTCACCGAGATTGCAGCATTGCGTTGGATGGGACGGCAGACTCAAGGTGGAGTCATACACACGTTGTTGCCCACAACATCACTCATTATCAGTACCTGCAGGCCGCAGGTTCCTTATCGCCACAACAGGTATTGTGAATGGGAACACCCTTATGGATGCATTCGGAGGGACAGCTGGGCTTGTGAAGGGCTGACGTTGCAGCCCACAGCTCGGATCTATCCGACTGTTTGTGTGTTTATGGCTGAACCTGTACATGATATCTATGAAAATGCGCTTAGTAACCGTGGGAACGGAGTCTCGATTTGAATAGCTGTCTAAAATTATCTACTCTTATCTTCCGCTTCTAAGCTCCACCTCAATGTAAACTTCAGCCTCTCACTAGACTCCATTCTAACCGACTAACTTAACTCTGCATTGTTCAACTATTCCAACTTCTCGGCTTTGACTGACTGGGTGGCCGTGCGGTTACACAATCCTTCCCATGAGGCAAGTGAATGCATTTGATCGACCGCATGTCCTGTGTCTCACCATTCCTTTGTCCTTTCTCACCACTCTCCATGGTCGCCAGCTTGCTCATGAAGAGCGTCGGATCCACGCGCACATCGCACCGACATCAAGAATTCGAGCGAGGGCGTTCTCGTACGCCCAAGTCCACTCCCTTAGCAGATGATCACGCGACCGATCGGTTTCGCCGCCGTGTCAGCACAACGACCCTAGTGGCCCCTAATGCAAAGGTGCATTATCGACAACCTGCGTACCGTGCACCTCGTCCACCACCACCCAAGGGCAAGTCCCCCGACCGCTCGGAGCCTGGTGCACTTGAGCATGCCATACACGAGGCACACGCTCGCGGGGATCTTCGCCAGTGTCTGCAATGGGTTCTAGAACTTCAGGGTGTCCATTTAGACTGGGACGATCCACGACTCGATACTGTCACCGAAGACGACCTTTGTTTCGCGGAATATACCGGTATGGGGCCTGATGCCACCCCGGAGCAAAGAGCGCGGGCG
Organism: Gomphus bonarii; assembly: GCA_003316585.1. NCBI lineage: Eukaryota > Fungi > Basidiomycota > Agaricomycetes > Gomphales > Gomphaceae > Gomphus > Gomphus bonarii. The sequence continues at coordinate 12,840 of QFEC01020049.1, read as the reverse complement.
GAACAGGATTGGGCTATGAGAAAGGCGGAAGAGGACGAGGCGCGACGTGTATGGGAGTTGACAGCGACACCGGAAGAAAAGGAAGTATCCCGGAAGCTCAGAGCGCAGTTGGAAGCCGAGCAGAGAAAACGCGACGCCCGAGCTCAATATTTCAAAGCGCCCCGACAAGACAAGATGGCAGCTATATCGCGACAACGGCCATCGAAAAATCTAAAGCCGGTGTTTCCCTCCTCTCTAGACTCGACAGATACCACACAAACTGTCACCCGCCTGCGCCCTTGCTTCCGCAGTGAGCATCTCTTTCCTGTTGATGAGGCTGAGTTGTCCTCCGTACGATCAATGTGGCGCGATCAAAGGCGGAAGGGCCTTGCATTGATCGAGACCCTCGTTCGACCGCCCGCAACGCCCTCGTGCCAGAAGTCAGACACCGCTAAGCCGGGAGAGGAGAGTCCTCCCTCCGAGTGCTCAAATCCTTCAGATGTCAAGGCCTCTTCCAGTTCTGCCTCGACTTCTGCTTCTTCATCGGGCTCTGCGCCTAGTGCACTCTTTTCCTCCATCCTCACTACAACAAGCATAGCAACGTCCATTTCAACGGTGACTCAACACAGCTCCCCGAGTTCTCCCTCCAAACCTTCATCCCACCCTAAACCGCATGCTGTGAAACCCGCCACCGCACGCTCAATGCGTAGATTTGTTCCTGTCCCCTCAACAGAATCTCCTCTCCACAGGCACGCTGTCTCGTTTTCCCTACTTGAAGCTCAAGAAGAAGACCATTTCCGTCTCAGCCGTGTTCATCGTCGAATACAATCTGCACCGCAGAGTCCTGAACGAGATGTGTCACGCAGAAAGAGGAGTCCCTCCCCAAATGGATGGATCAGTACAAGTGGCAAGGCTCTTGAAGGATTAATGGATCTGGTGGCAAAGCTCCCAACATCATACCTGCCTATTAGTGAGCTTGAAGAATCCCCAGTTCGCAGCATGTCATGTCCTCCTCTATCTCGGATCCAGCCATCCACTACAGACTCGTTCATATATCTCCTCCCCCTTAAACGCCCCTCATATCCGCTCATATTTCAACCCATCCCAACCCTTCCTCGCTCTCCATACCGTCCCCTGACGCCACCATCCCAGCCGAAAACTCGCATGCGGCTAGTGCCAAATCCACAATTCCTCCGCCTTATGGCGTTGAAGAATCTTGTCTCGTGGGGCATTGTTCCAGTCTCCCAGGCTGAATACAATGCCATTATCCACATCGAGCGGATGCATGACGCAAATGCGAATCAAATCCGGCAAGATGCAGATAGGTGTGGGCATATGTTTTCTGCCAAGGAGGCCTTACTCCGCCCCACAGTAGATGGTCCAGGTAAAAGCGCTCTACATGTTGAGTTGACCCCGGCTGTGGAAGAACGAAGTACGATGGCTTCGTTATGGACGTGGTGGCCCCTCAGTGTCTCTAAGTCATAGATTCTTCTCGTACCAATTTCTTTGGCTTTCGTTTCGTTGTAGCTCAAAGTTTGGCGTCTGTTGTTTCTACTTGTCGTTGTGTAATCTACCTCCCTAATAATCGTCCTATATATTGTTTATTGGCCTTGGGTTAGGAAGGATGTACTGCATCAGCGGTATATTCCCATTGAAGAATGGTCCGGAAAGATATAAGGGTTGACCAAAGCCATAGGCCATGCAACAGAGGTCACTGAAGAGGTTGTGGAGGTCCAGTGCAATATCATGTCGAAAGTAAGCAAGAACATCAAGGCTCGCACGGCTTCTTCTGTCATTGCATAGGTACTCACTAATCACTCTGTGGTTAGTTGCAAATCAAGATTTAAAAGGACTGTCCTGGAGCTGAAGTTATGACATGGGCCCGATGTTTGGGTCCATGAGATGCTTCGCTTCATTCTGGGTTCAGAATGTTTTTGGATAAAATGGTGTCCAGCGTGGCACAATGATAGAGGAACGTGGTAGTCATGGTCGGACTGGAATGCTAATTAGCCCAATTTAAGGCTCCGCTTCCTCTGCTTAGCATCTGACCTCCCAAGAATCAGGGTTCTCTCAAAATTATTTTAGAGAAAACACATGTAACGCAGTCACTGGTATTACCCTGCACTGTGCGCTCTCTCGACCTCAGGCCCTTTTCAACCTCGCTAGCCTTTCGGCTCAAGTCTAGCTTGCCCGGACATTGCTGGCGGAGGATCGCAATGGTTAACAAGTGTAAAGGCTCTTACCTTAAACTCATTCAAGTATTCTCGTTGCCAGAATTTCTACTTGAAACGCCTCGCAGTAGTACTGCAGTCAGGCTATGGTTTCAAGTTGTCTAACTTTGCAAGCAGCCTGTCTTATCTTCCGGCCTACGGGACTGAATCTCAGCTCACAAGAGCATGCAACTTTCCTTCACATGATACGGCATATGGACCCTGTTCTCCAAGACCCGGTCCTTTGTGCACGTGACTTTCTTGGGCCACTGACTACTTAAAGTCTCGAGTTCTTTTCAGGATAATCTTACTCTCTATAACTATGAACCACACACCCCGTATTTCTGCGTCTCTAGGAACCATTCCCCTGCGTTCTACCTCTTCGCTACTGCAGTCTATTCGTATTCCCGACCGTCTCGTTGGAATCAAGGAGAAAACCACTCCTTCCTTCAGCATAACGAGGGAAAGAGGTTTTCTGCCCAGAGAGGCAAGCAATTTGTATATTTACCCCGTTATTTAGATGCCTTGAATTTCCAATGACACAGGACCCATATACCAAACTTCCTCCTGCATTCTCAGCCGTTGAGACCCTCCTCAATCGAATGACTATTAGGCAGCACGATGGCTCTCCTGGATTACTTGCGAAAGGTCAATTCGGGGATGCCGTCTTTTCAGAGCTTGGAAATCTCAGTCTTGAGAAAGAAATAGATAGGATAATCAACTCTGAAGACCAGGTAGGTCAATTAGACATAGATTGAAGTGCATTTCCCGTATCCAATCAATTTTCATCTCACGTAGATGACAATATCTGCTCTTTTCAGGGACTATAGGTATGTCCAATATTTATTATTATTGCATCCTTTGATATGGTGATGCACCCACAGCTTCCTCGCTTCTGCATACCTTCTTGAGCCTGTTGATCTTTCCTTCAGAGAAACAGGAAATTATTCCACAGGTAGGTCCGTTCTTCCGCGAGTGCTTGCTCAGCCAATGGCAGCACTCGCCGGCAAGCTCGGTCAATTCCCGTATATGGAGTATGCGAGCTCTTACGCGCTACGTGGGTCCCATTATTCGGCTCCTATAAAATGAATTTCCTGAACAAGTATGTGGATCTTCTGCAGAGAACTGGGCACGGAAGGATCCCACTAAGGGAATCGTATATGACAATCTTCGTCTCATCAGGGCCTTTGAGGATCCTGAGGGCAGCGAGAAAGGTTTTATTCTTGTTCACGTGTCAGCTATGTTTCTTTATCTCTTATTATCTGTCTGTTAATACTGTTTGTGACCTTTAGTGATATGGTTGCCCACTCTGGCAGACTCGTCTCTGCTGCGGAGGATGCACTCTCAGCTGCAGCTGCAGCTTCCAGACCAGCGTTTAACGATGCTCTTTATAGGCTGTATGAGAGCTATAGGATGGTGAGTGTTTTCCTGTCATGTGATGCTCATTCAGACGCCAACACTTTCCAGATTAATAAATCTATGGAGAACATGTGGAAGCGTTCCAAGCCTGCGTAAAGACATATACTGACGCACGATGATTTTCATACTCACATTCTTGTATTAGCGATTATCTGAAATTCCGTAGCTTCATCTTTGGCACGGCGCCAAAGGAAGGCAATCCAATGTTCCCAAATGGAGTACTCTATGAAGGTGTTGGGGATGAGCCCACTTACTTTAGAGGCGAAAGCGGAGCAAATGATTCGTGCGTGTCCGTCTTCTCTTGCCTACCACGTCAAGATTATTGAGGGGACATTCTACGGGGGACAAAGAATGATCCCACTAGGCGACAACTTGCTTGAAAGTATGTGATTGCCCGGCTTCTTATATCTTATTTCCCTAAATGCCATGTTTCTGTAGTTACAGCTAAGTTCCCACACAATGAGCTTACTGATGTCCTCCGCGACTTCCGGCAATAGTATGTCGATTTTACTGACGTTGAATGATAATAATACTGATGCTATTATCGCATCTCGTCACTAGTCGCCCACCAAATCAGCGAGCGTATATCGCTTCCATTGAAGCGAGGGCCAGCTTAGTTAAACTCAAGGAATTCGCATTTGCTGATCCCACGAGCCTCGCATTCTACATTCTCAACGTAGACCAGGTGCGTCATCTTTAACATGTGACCTTTTTTTTTTGTATCAGTTGCTTTCCAGATACGTGAATTTCGAGACCGTCATTGGCACTTTACCAAAGAGTACATTATCCGCAGAAGCTCATATGGTGTGGCTACTGGGGGATCTCCCATTTTGCGATACCTTCCTCAGGTAACTGTTCCAATTTTTCAACCGCATTCGATGTCGTTACATTGTACGTACTAGAATCTCCGCACGGTCGTCACGGTCCTCGATGAAGCCTGTGCTGCTCTTCCCGCCGCACAGTCCCTCCTTACCCATGGTATAGATTCAATGCTTGTGGAACGCGTCGAAGCATGCCGTGAACGATCTGCGGTTCAGAAACGTGTTCTAGAGAGAGAGATGGAGGTATGGCAAATAATAGAGGAGCAGAAGCACACTGAGCTCGTGGCTCGGGAAGTGAGACTTGGCGCCAAGATAGGGGCTGATCATATCCTCCCTGGAGGTGTGGAAATGGGTGAGGCCAAGCGGCTTCAGAGAGGTAGTGTCGGGAGCGACCGTGGCGGGTGATTCTAACGTCTCGCCACTGGATGGGAAGACCAATTCACCTTGGTTCCTAACTTCGGAGTGACACGCGATGATATAAAGAGCCTATGACGATTCTTCTACGAGGCGTGATTCAACTCACGTCCATGTAGTCAGTCCATGACAGAAGTGATGTTATGTTTGGTGTTTGTTTCAGACCTTGTTGGAACGCAAATCGCTTGTTGTATGAGGATTAGGTGAAATAAATCGATGGTATTTTATAACAACTAAAGAACATATAATCTATACAACTCACATCAAAAGGTCACAAGGAAGTATGATCTACTACGCTTTCACATGAAATTCACTACTGGCATGATAGATCTGGTATGCATTACTAGGGTTTTTGCATTATAACAGTGTCCCTATCGCCATAAAGCTTGCATTGGAATACCATTGAGTCACAGTCACAATTCTTGCTTTATAAAACTCATTCAACTCCCCTCTCAAGTCAAATGACATTTTCTCTCCCGTCGATACTACTTTCTACTGTTCATTCAACACCGTCTTCGTCCAGCACCAAATAGTCTCAGTACATGTGATAATGTTATGAGTCTGGATGACCCGTATACTGTATTGGTCACTCTTTCTCAATGGATAATCACTGTCCCTCTGGATTTGGATTCCATTACTTAGAGAAAGGAACTGATTTTATTTTCTGGTTAAGTAGCAAAAAATTACAACGAATTTTCGTACCCCTCATAAGTTCAAATACCGGGCCAGATCGTGGTCAATTGACACAACTGTTAGTTTCTATTTTTAAGTCAGGTCGCAGCACTAAGCTCTTTGGTAGCTTGTGTGCACCTTGTTGACACTGGAGTCAGGGTAGGTGACGTTGTATCGGGGGGAAGTGTGAGAGACCGTCGATGACGAACAAGGATTTGACTTACAGTTCTTAGCTCGGTCGTTAGTATGCTAGCCGAGGGCAGGACATGGAAAGATTAAATTGCGATCAGTAGTCACTGATTTAACATGGGGATCTCTACTCATACTGTCGGTCTAAAGGTTGTCCCATCCTTTGATTGTGATATTGAAACACAAGTAAATAACATGCAGGCCAGGCCGATGGACTTTGCCTCTTCGGCGATGCATATGGTAGAAATGCTTGAGCCATTCAGTCAATATTTTCACTGATTCCTATGAGTGTCGCGAGTAAGTCACTCCAAGGGGAAGTGGTTTAATGTACAGACGTTTCAAAGAACGGGAATAAGTCATGCCGAGGTGTATGATAGTGGGGGAACGATACCATCCAAGTGCAGTATGAGGTTGAGAATGTACCAGGGAGCCACAGGACCCAAGGCGGTTTCTGCGGGCAAATGCGGCACCGGAATTGGATCCATGGATGCGGTATGATGTGCGAAGCACGCTATAACAGTTACTTGGCATGTATGACAGCTCGAAGTGGCGCATTCAACAAGTCAGGTTCCGAATGCTGCCGTTCTGTTGTCCATTCGAGGCAAGAATCAGGAAACCTTATAGTAAGCCAGGCCCAATATCATAGTGATCATCCGGGTGCAAATGAAGTTGCTACCTGGGAAAGTGAGCGTGCATACAGGGGGGGTTGAAGCATGCGTAGCGAGTCACGGTAATGAATTTATCACTAATGTGTAGGCTAACAGCTTTGTCATCTCGGTGGTCTGAAGTGTCAGGTAACTATGCAACAGGGAATCTGGTCGTGAAAAAAACATACGACATTTGTACTCACTCGGTTTACATGGTTTCTTACCACTAAATGGCTGAGGGGAACGTGCAGTCATTAGAATATCCTTGCTTCACCGTTAGTAAATGGGGAAAAGATAGAAGGATAGCTTAGAGTGAATTCCGAGATGAGACATATACTACGGAGACCACTAATAAAACCGTCTCAGACCATGTCAGTCGAGTGGCTCAGTCATCGCAGAATAATGTACCATCTATACAAGTCCAATCCTCTAGAAAAAATCAGGACTGAGAACGCCATGTCAATAGTGATAGCCGTGATGATGATGATGTTCAGAGAAAGAATACAGTTGTGCAAAAGTAGATCATGTGCTGAATTCGAGTCGACGCGGACCATTCGAATTCGTCAGGTACTGGGCGACCCGATTCGGAACACTAAACATATTTTAATCTCAGACAGGAAAGTTTCGGCAAACGCCGAAACTTGTGGTCCGTGCACGTGCCGAGGACCGCCGCAGACAAACTCAGACAAACTCCGACGAATAAGGTTTAGAGGAATGGTTTCGAGGTCACACGCGGTTCAGCTTAGCCCCAGCGTACAAAAATGCCAACTCCTCGAAATCCCCCCCTTTTGCCCTCCTTTCTCTCCGACCACTTCCTCCCTTCTTTCAAAACCTCTTTCCGTCTTCCATAACTGTGAGTTTACTTAGTCCATCTATCCTTAGTACTGCGTGTATCTCATTATACATTCCTGCCCATCAATTTGCGACTGCGTGCTCACCGTCATCACCAGACATCTCCTATCTTTCCGCCTTTCCGGCGAGAAGTAACATAACGGTTCAATGTGCGAGTTTTAATCTGACTTCTTTCAAATGCTCTCAAGCTCATCGTTACATTTGGGCCGTCCGCCAGCCCCGTCTAACGCCAAAGCGATCTAACATGCCACCAAAAAAGGCTGATTCCGGTGACAAGCCCAAGAAGAAGGGTACGTACATTTCTGACTATTCCTTTCTCTGGTCTTCGTCTCGCCAATGTTGTCGGAGTTATCTCAATCGTTTACGATTATAGGCAAGACTGGAGGCGGTGGTGCAAAGAAGATTTCTGCCTACAACAAATACGTCCAGCAAGAGCTTGCTCGTCTCAAGGCAGAGGACCCAGACATGCCCCATACCGAGCGGTGTGTTCATTCCTCCCTTCTGGCCGTAGAGCATGGACTGATACTGTTACCTTGATGCTAGCTTCAAGCTAGCCGCTCAGAACTGGAAAAAGGCTAAGGAAAACCCAAAGGCTTAGATTCACTCAACGCCTCTCCTTCCCTCCATGTTCTCCTTTTTTGGCTCGTCTTACAACACATTATACATGTACCTGTCTTATGTCGATGCTGTCATCTTTGTGTATTCTATTCTATCTCTTAGTTCCTCTCTGTTTCCGCCGAATCTATTCACGGATGGAGGGAGGGATTTGTTCAAGTCTTTAGAGTGGAGTCCGGGTCGGAGGCGATATGTGCACTTGTGTCTGTCTCTGTCTTGACCTTGGTGCCAATATTAATCTTTGATGAGTTGGAGTATACGTACTTGAGGACAGAATTGATCTTTGAGAACGGACATTAATATCGTTGACGTATCATGTTAGTGATTGGCTCACGAGTTTTTAACGCGTTATAGAATTTTCGTCCATTGCGTCCTCCATATAAACAGTTAATGTATCCGCGGTCAATAATTTATTATATTTTGGTAGTTGTACAGGTGGGTGCGTATCAACTTAGGAATCATCTGGCTATGGCCATATTGCATCTCTACTTATGCTCCAGAGCCACCAGTTAGTACTTTGCATGTAACAAAGTGACGTCATATCATCCGGCTACATCCCAAATGATATTGTCAGGCCTTTCTGCCAGCCAAGCGGGAGAGATCGGAACGCTTCCTCGAGAATTGGTATTGGAAAGGGTGATAGTCTTCGGATCGGATCCACCTGATAGCGAGAGAGAAGACCGTTCTCTCTCACTGCTTTAGTCTCACTCTCATTTTATGATCTCGCCATTGAATTACCCCTCTTTGCAGATATCAAAGGGATGAATATATTGACAGCATGAAGTAAACTACTATGGTCTGCCACTCACATACTCTTAGACTCTCTGCTTTGGATATTTATATTATCATTCACCTTGGTTAGGTACCACAACTCACTGTCAGGGAATGACCAAAGTTTCTTCAGAACTTTGAAATCTCTAAATCTCAAAACCCAAACTCCAATCAAGAGTTATAGGTATGAGACAGGTAGTTGTTAAGGTTAATTATGATAGATAGTCAGTAGGGTCTAGTGATAGGGCAATAATGTGGCACTCTCTAACAATGTATGCTCAAAAAATATCCCACTATTTTAGAGATTTGGACTATATGCTTTATATCATGAAAAATAAACTATGTAATGTTCCAAAAATATTCTGATGAAAAACTAGAATAAATGAACATATTAACTACAAAATAAGCCATATATTATGTGACCTGGGTGAGATATGATAATATGGACAATGTGTTAAGCCTGGGTCAAAGATGTCTTGTCTGAAGGTTTTCTAGAGTGGTTAAACTGTTGAAGTTGAACTGGGGTATGGATTCAAAAGGACTTGGCTTCAACTTATGTATTATGCCCTCTTACATTGTCTTGTCTTTGTATTTACAGAGGTGCTATGGAGTGGAGTTCTCAGAGGTAACTAGGAGGAGACTAAATCTATATTTGAACTAGAGAACTAGCTACAAGTACATGGAGGTTTAAATACATTTGGAATGTGGGATTAATATGGAACAGGGTCATCCAAATATGGAAGAGTATCTACATTAGGATGCAGGGGTGCTAAATGAGAGAGAGAGTCATGTGGAACTATGGAACATACTAGAAAATGATGCAGGGGATGATGGAAGGGATGATGTGGAGGTCCATGTGTCAGAGTGATGATATGGTGAGGATGACAGGGACAGAGTACAGAGTATATGGAGATCATGTGAGGAGTGCAGAGGGTATCCAAGGGTGTGGAGTATGATGGAGGGTTGAGTGCAACTCAGATGTGACATGGAGGTGGATGACTAAGGGTGCTAATGCAGAGATTTGTTGGAGGTGATTTGGGATCTGACACAATGTTTTAAAATAATCATTCATTAGGATTATTTTTTGACCCTATAATTTCAGTTACATTATACTTTGTAAGGCTGATAACTGCTTTTATAACTACTTCAATCCTTTTAGGCATCACTCTTCTGCCTTTATTTTGCCCAATTTAACCTCTACTCATAAACCCTCATATATCATAAGGAGAATCAGGATACCTGCTGGGCTACCTTTAGCGATACTCCCAGAGTATTTAATTAGGTTAAGGTAGGAAGATTGGACAGGATAATCTATAGTCTGTATTGCATAATCTTTGAGCTGTGAGGGCGACACTATTGACAAGGTCACAACAACAAGACACTCCATTATTTAGTGAGCTGATAAGGGTAATTTCCACCTGGTGTAGCGGTAATCCTCAGTTTATACAAGGTTACTAGTAATGAATACATAGAAAGCCCACCTGGTGTAGCGGTAATCCTCAGAGATCAAGCTGAGGGGTAACCGTTACACCAGTCACACTTATATACCCCAGTAGAAAGTCATGGAAGGTCATAGAAGGTGACAGAAGGTTCTGGAAGATTCTAGAAGGTGATAGAAAGTAATAGAAGGTCTGTCATAATTTCTCCACTCCTCCCCTTTCTATTACTTGTTATTGGACTCCGCTACTC
>QFEC01020040.1:0-17881 GCA_003316585.1 Gomphus bonarii | reverse complement strand
CCCAAGGTGTAGTGCAACTTCATGTCCAGGGCTTTACCTAGAGAACACCAGAAGTGTGACACAAATTCTAAACCTCAGTCAGAGGTTACATGGGATGGGATGCCATGCTTTGAGAATACGTGAAGTACAAAGAGCTCAGCAAGCTTGGGTCAGGTTATCGTGTCAGTGGTGAGGATGAATATTTCTTGTTTGGAGAATTGATTGACGATGACTAGAATGGCTGTGAATTCTGAAGATGCTGGGAGCTGTTCAATGAAGTCCATGGATATAGAATTCCAGGGCTTCTCTGGGACAGGGAGCTGTTTGAGTAGTCCATAGGGCTTGTGCTGTTGTGGTTTGCTATGCATACAGGTGGTGCATGATTTACAGTAGTCCTTGATATAGGATTTGATGCCAGGCCAATTGAAGTCTTGTCTGACCAGTTCCAAGGTTTTGTTAATCCCAAAGTGTCCTGACAGGATGTGATCATGTTTGAGCTGTAAGACTTGTAATTGTAAGTCTTGAATCTTGGGAACATATATCCATCCATCAAAAAGTAGTAAACCATCTTAATTGGTCTTCCACTTTGGGTCTTCAATGGATCTGAGGTGTTTGTAGTGAGAGGGTCTGAAGCAAGGTTTTGACAAATGTTGGTTAGAATTCATTCAGTGTCCATGAGTGAGGTTGCTTGTAAGACTGGTTCAGCAAGGTTTGTTACCTGGAGTAACAATGCCAACTGATATTGGGAAAAGATTGGTCTGAGGTTCTGAGGGTTGACAGTGGCATAGTCACTTGCCCCCTCTTTTAGGTAGATGTCTCAATGTCTTGTAAGGGAATGAGGCTTGGTTCCAAGGTATCCAGGTCTGAATCATATGATGAGGTTAAACTGGGAGAGGTACTCTGACCATCTAGCCTGTTGTATGGTCAATAGTTTAGTAGTACAAAAGTACTCTAAATTTTTATAATCAGTGATGATGTTGATGGGTTCCACAGAGCCTTCCATGTTAAGGTTAATTGGCAGAGACTTGATGGTCCAGGGTGATCCTAAGCTACAATTTAATATCTTTATATTTTCTGTAGATATAAATTCTTTATTGTTCTGGCAATAAAGTCTTCCAGAGGCTTTCTGGTCAATCTGACACTTTAGCACCAGTACTGAGAGCTTGGGACTGATTTCTGAGAACACTGTAAATCCAATAACAATTGGATTTGCAGTCTGTAGTGCTCCAAAACTTGTGAGCAACTAGTCTGATATAGCAAGAACCTATCTGGAATGATCCAGAACTCAAACGACAAGTATGAAGCAGTAGAGTAACGATATAGTAGCTAAGCTGGTTGAGTGCTGGTTCAGACAAGGAGAGAATAATTGATAAACAATTATCCAGTAGTATATTATCTACAGACACTTGTGGTACTTATAGATCTCATGTCCCTTGAGCTACTAGTGAATAGAAAAAGGAAATACAACCATATCTGGTGAGAAGCGACAGATTTCCATGCTATATGAACTTAGGCAGCCACATACATACACTATACCTGGCTCATTGGAAATAGAAAAAGAAGACTATAACTTGTCCTGATCCTTCCTTTTATGATCCTCTTATGTCTCATATGCTACTCTATATCAGTAGCACACTGTACGACCTGTAAATCGATCAGTGTTCCTTGGTGGTGACATGTATGTGCCAGTTTTGGCCTTTCCTTTGTTCCAAACTCCTCTGGACCTCTTTTGTTCCATTCTAACATTATTTCCAATGTATTCCCACTGTGTCCGCTGTTCCTAGAGTCTTATCATCATCTCCTATCTCCATCCCATGCCTCCTGCTCCTTTAGCTGCCGAGGTGCTAAAGTGCTATGAACCAATCCCCATGCCCATAATACAAGTAAAAAGATGATAGAATGATGGGAAATATAGCTAGGGATGTAATTATTTTTGTGATAGCTTTATGTATTAATTATCTTTGATGTCCCACCCATATAACTAGTGTTTTTGTACTAATTCTTGCTTATGTCTATTTTTTAGTTGGTTTAACTATGTATCCATATGAAATGGCATCCTTATTCCTATATCTATAACATTCCAGATAGTGTTTCCAATGCTGGAATGCCTCAAAAATAGCCAATAGTTCCTTGTTGTGAACATTGTAAATAAGTTCAGGTGAGGTAAAAGTTCAGGAGTGAAAGGCTATGGGGTGGAGTTCACCATCCAAGGTGTGCTGAGAGAGAATCGCAGCAAGGGCATAGTCTGATGCATCTGTCTCCATGATCAAAGGACAGTCAGGTGTCCAATGAGTTAGGATAGGTGTACCCGTAAATGCTTGTTTCAACTTGTTGAAAGATTCTCTACAATCCTCAATGAAGTTCCATGGAAGGCCTTTCCTGGTGAGTCAGGTAAGAGGAATCATGATGGTGTTGATGAAACATTTGTAAAAATTTGAAAAACTAAGGAAAGACTGAATGTCTTTGACTTTCTGAGGTTCTGGCCAGTCTAGGAACCACTTGAGCTTCTCTTCAGCCATGGTGAGACCCTCAGGCAAGAGTATGTGGCCAAGGTATTCAACTGAGGTCTGATGAAAAGAGCATTTATATTCTTGGGCATAGAGATGGTGCTTATGTATGACAAGATTAAGGGCCAGAGAGATACAAGAGGAATAAAGTTGTTTTTTGTTATTTTTTGTTATAATATGAATAAAATTTGTTATTTTGTTTTTCTGATGATTATGGAGCAATAGAAAGACTCTTTTTTTTGTTTTTACAAGGTTAGAACTAAATATTACATGAATAGGAGAGAAGGAAAATGGTGAGACATGTGTACATGAGGGGATGATGCATACATGACATCTTATGGAAATACATTTTACACAGGCTTTGGGAAAGGAAGAAAACGATGAAAGATAATAAAGTACATACTAATGAACCTAAAGCCAGACAAGTGAACATGTTTTATAAGGGCTGTGGCTGGCCAGGCTCATGCTGGTCCTATGATGTACGTGAGTGTGACAGGCACTTTGATTCAGCTAAAGGTGATTGAAATCTTGAATTAGAGTGATTTGAGTTATCAGACATGATGGGAATTATTAAGATAATAAAGGAGATGAGTGTCCTATAATTTTGTGTAATAGAAATTGAATTATGGATGGGAAAATGATTTTATTCTTTTGTATAATGTTTGTTTTTAGCACCTTTAAGTGCCCAGGGTGCTAAAGCATCGGATACCTGTAAAAGACTTTTGACAGTAAGTAGAACAAGTTTTTGATAATATAAATAAAGTAAAATGTTATTCAATCCGACAACCATTATCAGATGTAATAATGTTTCACTTATATCAATATTATCATTGTGGAGGGGATCCCAGTCTTCAGCTTCAAAATGCTTCTGTATGAGTGCTTCATCTTGGGGGCAAATGCGTTGTAAAGACAATATAATTTGATGGGGGATAAAGAAAAATATGGAATAAATCTTGAAAATTAGCTTCAGCCAGGCCTGAATATCATGTGGAAACAGCTAGCCATATAGGCTCATCATTGTTGACATCAGTCAACAATACGTGCAAATGTACATATATGTGCTTATATGTACTCTAAATGGATTGGATTTGCCATACAACTTCAGAGTAACATTTCCTGACATGCAGCAAATGGTTTTGATCATAATAGTTCATTAACTTTGTCATAGAATTCATTAGAATCATTATTTTCATGAAATTTGTGATTTTGCTCATTATCTAACAATGTAGCTGTTGCAAAGCTTCTCAGACATGTCCAATGTGTGAGGTTTCATCATCCAAATAGATAAGGATGTTGTCCAAATAGATGATAGTGCAAACATCCAAAAGGTCACCAAATATATCATTTATAAATATTTGAAAAGCTGCAGGAGCTTTAGATAGCCCAAAGGGCATGGCAAGCCATTCAAAAGACCCATAGTGAGTTCTGAAGGCTGTCTTCCATTCATCCCCTTCTGCAATATGAACAAGGTGATAGGCATGCCTAAGGTCGATTTTGGTATAGATGCAAGCTTTCTTGGGAGTATCTAAAAGGTCTGTTATTAGTAGGAGTGGGTACCAGTCCTTTTTGGTGATTCTGTTAAGACCTCAGAAGTCTACACAGAGTCTTAAGGAATCATCCTTTTTCTGCACAAACAATGGTAGATCCCCATGTGAGGAGCATGATGGGCAGATGAATCCTTTCTTGAGGTGTTCATTGAGGAATTCTCAAAGTGACTGAAGCTCAGAGACTGAAAGAGAATAGATAGGACTAAGTGGAGGTGAGGTCCCATCTTTGATGTTAATCTTGAGGTTGTAAGATCTGTGAGGTGCTAGTGTATCAGCACTGACTTTACTGAAAACATCAGCGAAGTCATGGTAATGCTCAGGAACATGCTGTTTAATGCTATCCAAGATTCCAGAGGTTTTGACTGTGGCTGAACCTCAGGCAAAGACATTGAGGTCAGTGAGGTCGAGTTGAAACACCTGAGAATCTTCTAGTTTTCAAGCTTGCATAAAAGCGGCAGCGTTCACTAGAGCTATCTGAGGTGCTGTCAACTTTGGAGGGTTTGGTGAGGTTTTGTGTGGAAGTGAGGTGCTACAAGCTGTAGTAGCCAGAGGGGTTGGCATGGGGACTGTTTCCAAAGTCTGTGAAGGTAATACCGCCCAATACCCAGTCAATTGTTGGATTGTAGCGGGTGAGCCAGTTGTAGCCAAGTACTGTAGAGCAGCTGCTATCCAATGAAGTTACATAGAAGGTAACTGTCTGAAGTTTGCTGGTTGGAAAATGGATTAGAATAGTTGTAGTCTGAGTGATAGTTAAGTTGTTAAGTTAGTAGAGCCATCAAATAGTTTTAATGGAATGGGGGGTACAGAAACGGTAGGTAGGTAATATTTCTGCACTACTTGTGACTCAATAAAACAATCCAAAGAACCACAATCAAGAAGTGTAACTACACAGGTTTTAGGCATAAGGGTACATGTCAAATTTAATACTAAAGAGTTCTTTGAAAGAGTGGAAGAAATGGCATTTAAATTGAGCACACGAGTGAGGTTACTGCAATCCTTGAGCCATGTGGTTCTGAGGTTGCTTATTATTTTTTTTGATTCCATGACCATAGAACCCTTGGCCTTGGGATCAGAGCTTGCCTTGATAGCATGAGTTTTAGGGTTTGAGGAGTTGGTCATCTTTGACTTTGGGCACTCCTTAACCATGTGGCCTTTCGAACCACATAGGAGACAGAGTCTCTGATTGATGTGTTGTTGATGCTCCTTGGGCAGAAGTTTGCCATCTTTCCCAAGCTTTGACGAAAGGTTGGGTGTCTTGGCATTGTTCAAAGACTTCTGGTTGCTGTTGTTGTTGTTGTTTGTCCCCTTACAGCTCTTCTGGTTATTGTTTGAGCTGTTGGAGGGCTGCTGGTTGGACTGGTTGGACTGGTTGGACCAGTTTGAAAACATGTTGGAACCTCAGGTGGGGTTCATGAGATTCTCATACTCCTTGTGTTCCCAATACCTGCTATCAATTTCCAACATGTAGTTTCAAAGCTCAGCAAGGGATTTGAAGCAAGGGAAGTTAAGGAGACTGTCCTTGATACATTTGGGCAATCCCTTGTAAGCTGCATGAGTGAGGGTGGCATTGTTCCACCCACTGAATATGAGTGGAAGCTCAGGTGAAGTCAATGAAGTAGTGAGCAGCTTGATGATGATCCTTCATGACTATTTTTTTGAGCTCTATCTCTGCTTGTGCAGCATTATTGAAAGGGCTGAAGTTCATTTCAAGCTTGGTGCAAAAATCTTCCCAATTGGAGAGCCAGGTATGCTTGGGACAGATCTCATCAAGGATGGTGGGTTTGAAATACTGGAGAGCAGGACCAGAGAGGTATGATATGGCATACTGAATCTTTGATGCACCTGTCTTGAAAGTGGATAGGTGACCTTGGAAGTTCAGCATACATTGAAGGAAGAATGTATGGAGCTTAGCTTGATCTGTACCATCGTAAACCTTGGGTTCATTGATTTTGGCTTGGGAGCCTGAGTTCACAGTGGGTGGTTGGGTGAGACATTTGAAAACCCTTTTAATGAGCTCATCTGAGTCAATATTTGTATTGATGATATGAGCATCTTGTAAGGGGTTGTCATCATTGTCTGGGTCATCATCAGGAGGGCCATTATCAGGAGGCCTGCCAGGTGGAGGAGGAGTCCTGTGTCCCTGGTCTCTGCCATGGCTGAGGTCTTCAGTGTCAACAGTGTTGGGGGGGTGAATCTCCTCAGGTTGTTTAGAAAGTCATTGTAGATCTGATATTTCTTGTATATTAGATGGGGTCAAAGGTGCCATAACTTGTCTAATGGTGCAAGTACTGGATCAGGTGGTCATAATAGACATGTTAATACAAGATCAGAAGTGTGAGTCAGAAAATACTGTTAAGAACAGGTTGAGCTGAGTTCTTGGTCAAAGCTTGCATGAGGTTGTGACAACAAGCAAGGTTCAGAGTAGGGCTTGGCTTCAGCTTATGTGCTGCACCTTCCAGATCTCATACAATCCCTAATTTCTGAGGGTGAGGTCTGATGGAAGCTCAGGGTAATCTTAGTTGATTTTCTGACTACTGAACTACTAATTTACATATACATTATATATGAGATTAGTATTTCAAATAGTCAGGATGATTTCAAATTAAAAGAACAAAGGGGTTTCCAGAACAGGAATTAAAACAAAGGCAAGGTGAAACATGGATGAGTAAGAATAAGGTTTGGGTGAGATGTGTTACAAAGATTGTTGCATGAGGCAATGGAAATTACTAGAATAGGAAAACATATCATGAGTGGAAATATGAAGCAAATAAATGAGAGTGAGGTCTAGAACTAGGCTGAGTAAACAAGGAGACTGAGCAGGGTTACTCAAAAAGGTAAAAGGATGACTCAATCATAATGACAGAGTAGACAGGGATCTTGTGAGGTGAGATCCTAACAAGAACAAACTCTACCTGAGGAAGGAGAAGTGTGAGTTTGAGCAGACACACATAGAGTACCTTGGGCTGATCATCTTGGAAGGGAAGGTGGAGATTGACCTGGTGAAGATCCAAGGCATGACTGAGTGGTGGAGACCAGCGAACTGAAAGGAAGTACAATCCCTTTTTGGGTTCTCCAACTTCTACCAGAAGTTCATCAAAGACTTCTCACTCCATGCTCATAGGGGAACAGTGGAAGTGGGAAGAGACTGAGGAAGCAGCACTCCAGAAGCTGATGGATCAGATCACTTCAGCCCCTATCTTGGTGTTCCCAGATGACTTACAAATGTACTGAGTGGAAGCTGACACCTTGGACTCCACAATGGGAGCCACTCTCTCACAAAGTTGCCTGAGGATGGGATGTGGCATCTGATCACCTTCTTCTCCAAAAGCCTAAGTCCAGTTGAGCAGAACTACAAGATTCATGACAAGGAAATGTTGGCCATCATGCAGGCATTAGAAGAATGGCAGCACTTCCTAGAGGGAGCCCAGCTCAAGTTTGAAATCTGGATGGATCATAAGAATCTGGAGTATTTCCAGACCTTGAAGAAGCTCAACTGAAGGCAAGCAAGATGGTCCATCTACCTATCTCAGTTTAACTTTGCACTCCACCATTGACCAGGCTGGAGCATGGGCAAAGCGGATGTGCTCTTGAGGAGATCAGACCATGGCACAAGTGTGGGGGATAAAAAAGACATGACCCTCCTTCAGCCAGACCTGTTTGCAATCTGGGCTTTATAAGGGGTGGCAGTGGTAGGGAAAGAACAAGACCTCCTTTGGGATATTCAGGCACACCTCTGAACATCTGGACCTGAGGATCCTGTGGCCAAAGCAATCACTGAGCTGAGGAAGTGTCATGATTGGTCAGTATGCTTGGCCAAATGGAGCAAACAGGAAGGTCTCTTACACTTCAGAGGGAGGATATATGTCCCCAATGATCCCAAGCTAAGATGGCAAATTGTATCACAACACCATGACATGTGGGTGGCAGGACATGTGGAAAGGTGGAAAATGCTCAAACTTGTGTCATGAAACTACTGGTGGCCACAGATGTCTTGGTACATGGGATAATATGTGAGAACCTGTGACCTCTGCACCCAAACCAAGACCCAAAGGCAGCCACTGATGGGAGAGCTCAAACCACTCCCAATCCCTGAATCTCAGTGAAATACAATCAGTGTGGATTTCATTGTTGAGCTTCCCCAGGCCCATGGTTACAATGTGGTGATGAATGTGGTGGACTCAGTCAGCAAAAGGGTGCATTTCCTCCTCACAGACATGACCATCACCATACTCAGCATGGCTCAGCTCTACCTCATGCACATATGGAAGTTGCATGGGCTCCCAAAGTAAGTCATCTCCAACTGAGATCCACAGTTCATTTCTGAATTTACTTGTGAACTCTATCAGCTCCTCAGAATCTAACTCATGGTGACAACAGCATACCACCCCCAAGCAGATGGCCAAACCAAGCCTGTCAACCAGGAACTCAAACAGTACCTTTGCTTATTTGTCAATGAGCAACAGGACAACTGGGATGATCTCCTACCATTGGCTGAGTTCCAATACAACAGGCACATATACTCAGCCACCCAGCAAACCCCATTCATGTTGGACACTGGGAGACACCCACACATGGGCTTCAAGTCCCAAGAACCCAACTCCTGAACCAAGAAAGTGAACAAGTTCAAAGACAGGATGGAGAAGTTATTGGAAGAAGTGAAGTTGGTACTGGCCAAAGCAAAGGATGACATGGCTCCATGTTCCAGCCCCTGAGTATCACATAGGCAACTGAGTCTTCCTTGATGGATCAGATATTTGCACATGACCCTCCCAAAAACTTGGTCATCACTACCTTGGGCCATACATCATCCAGGGCCAAGTAGGGAAGCACTTGTACAAGCTCCAACTTTCCCTATCCATGTCCCAGCTTCATCCAGTCTTCAACATGATCAAACTCCTCCCAGCCACTGAGGACCCAATAGCCAGCTGAGCTGCCCCTGCTGCCCAAACTAGTGGATGGATAGGAGCACTATGAGGTAGAGAGGGTGTTAGACAGTTGGTTGATGAGGGGTCAACTCTACTTCCTAGTGAAGTGGGAGGGGTATGGATATGAAGAGAACACTTGGGTAGCAGAGGAGGACATGTCAGCACTGGTGAAGGTACAGGAGTTCTACCACTCACACCTAGGAGCAACCCAAAGGATCCAATCAATGGCTTTTAAATCAATCCTGGCACATGCTTCAAGGACACAGCACTCTAGAAGGGGGGGTGATGTCAGGGGACCACCTGTTTCAAAACCCAAACTGATACCAAGCCAATCCACCCATACCAAGGATTGCCAAGCCAAACTGCACATTCAAATGATAAGTGCAGACAGTTGCTTGGCCCAGATGCAAGGTATCCCAAACTGAGAGGCTGAGGTATTGGCCCAAGTACCATAGCACCAGATACAGATTGTGGGGTCATCATACCTTTGGGCCCAATCAAAGGGTAAGGTAGGCTGAGGAAGCAGAAGCAGGAAGTGGGCAACAACTATATAGATTGCATAGCTCACTAGCAAGGGATCCTAAGTTTTCCTCTTAGGATTTCCCCCTTGCTAGCTTTGGCTGCATCACCTCACTAACCTTGGCAAGCACTACAGGGGTTTCCCTTACACTGTCTGAACTGCCCCCGGAGCCTCAGGTACCACAACCTTGTAATTATCCAGGTTGTTTAGTATGAATGTCAGGCATGTGGCCTCAAAACATCTGAGACCCACCGGCAAACCCAAATTCTGTTCATCTGGCACCTGGAGGTCCAGAAAATTCTTATGCACCTTGTAGGGTGCATATATGCACTATACAACCTTTGAGAGCTGAAATCATAATATATACTGAATTTCACTCAAATAACCTGTCAAGTACAATTTACCAAGCCTTGGTTAACTCAGTCATACCAACTGAAGTCCCCACTTACCATATTACAAGTTAAAGACCCACAAGTCTTATAAGTATGTTCAGTTCAGCTCAGTACATTCTACTGTTATATTTTCTTTCATTCATTTGCTTCACTTCACTTTGGTTACCCTCAGTACATGTACAGGCATGTATGCCCACTCTTCATGTTTTACCTATTCTTTCATCCATATCTTACATTCTCATTTCCATGCCTTATGCAATGTTGTTGCATACCTTATGGCAACTCATTTTCTATATAAGTAATTCGTCTCATGTATGTATTCTCTGTTCAGATTATTGACTAAGTTAGACATATGCTATCAGTCCTTAAGTCAGTAGTCCAATCATTTGGTACCAAGCATCTCAGAACCATACCAAGCATCAGTCCAAAATCTAGTGGCACAGGCAGGTAGATAGGCACAATGCAAGTATGTTGAAGCCGATGCCATATCCACCTTGGCTCATTGGACTGAGCCAAACCACCCAAACCAAGGGTGTGTGTTGGGGATCTGTCTCTTAGGTTATGAACTTTCATATTAAATAGCCTGGTATCTAAAAGACCAAACAATTAAAAAGATCAAAGTACAAAAACATGAGCCTCATACAATGTACAACTACCTTATCTTTTATTAGCATCTATTTTGCTAATTACTAGGACTTTTCTTGTTCAAATATTCTCTCTTAGGCATTTTTCAACCCTTCTGGTGCTTCACAATACTCCCTAATACTTCCATTCACCCTTAATTCAACTTCTATTGTTCACCACCGAAAGTTTGGCCTTATTTTCAAACTCCGCCCACCAGATACTCGGACCTTAGCCAATTTCAAGCCCAGAGCCAAACTCTTGGTTTCTCCCTAGAAACCCACAAATATTAGTCTGAGACACTCCCTGTCTCATACAAATATTAGGGTAACACTCCAAGATGTCTCAAAACAGCCCCTGACCAGAATCACATGCTATAAACCGGTCTCAAGGGCCCATTTATTGCTAAATAAAGGATTTACCAAGGAAACAGCTATGTCATGTCTCAGTAATTGACTTACTATTCAAGCTCCTATTTTAGCAGTGACTCATACCAGTCATGTGACCTTATAAATGACTCATTATGACCAAGGAGGCATGAGTCACTGACATTTGATTGGACAAGGATAGTTTTAAGGATCTAATTTGGTAACAAACATACACCCTGAATCTGAGACAAGGTGCATGTGATTTTCTGTCATGACTCACTCCCAGGAACTGTGATCCTATTGGCTTGTTTTATAAATAGTTAGGAGATATTTTAGCTTACTAATCAGCATGTAAATTAGTATAAAAGGAGGCCTTCTTGCTCCCCTTTGATGCAATCAAATTCATCTTATCTCCTTAGCACTTGTCCCTTGTGACTTGGTTAACTCTTAGTCAGCTGTTGATAGTCCAGTATTAGTATTTAGTTTCAGCCTAAGTAGTTGATTGTCCTGCTTAGTAAACTGATTCTACAGGGTGAGATTGTTCTGTTGATTGTCCAGTTCAGTTGCACTTTATCCCTGAGGGTATTTAATCAGTTGATAGTCCTGATTAGAGACTCTTATTGTCTGCTGCAGTTACTTCACTGTAACTTCTTTCTCCCCTCACTAAAGTGCATTGAAAGGTAATCCGTTCAGTCCACTTACTTCCTCTTTCCTCTAAGTGCATTCCCTTTCATTGGAATATCTCTGGACCCCTAAGTGTCCTGAAAATATAGACTTTGATAGTCTCATTCATTGCTGCTATAGCAAAGTTTGAAACTCTTCTTTGTCTTGCTTCACTACACAAAGTGATAGACTGAAGTGTTATATCTTTAACACCAAGGTCTTGTCCAGGTTCCAAAACAATGCAACAGGGTTGCATTAGACATGGAAACTAGGATGAAGATATGTGGAGCAAAAGTACTAGAAGGAATGAAGGCGGGCGTACATGCCCGTACATGTGCCGAATGTGATCCTAAGACTTGTAAGTCAAGGACTAATGAAAGGACCTCAGTCGTTGTGGCCGAGAGAGCCGAGGCTTGGTAGATTGTACTTTGACAGTACCTCCCTCTTGATGGCTGAGCCCATGAAGCCGGTAAGCAGAGTTGGTCCTATAAGGTTTCCGACGCCTATCTTGATGTAATGGGTCATGTTGAAATGAGGGTTGACAAATTATCAGTTAGGTTTCCTGTAAGTATATTCTTTTGTGGGTGTAATATGAATGGTAAAAACCCAAAAATGTCAGGACAAAATAGATTCAAAAGGAACTGATTTTATGAGAATTTGAACTGTATTTATCAATAGGAAAAGTATGGAGATATTCCAAAACTACTCTGAATAACTGTACTGCTGGGTTTGCCTCCACTTAGGCACCGTCCCGGGAATCCGGTCTGGGCACCAAAATGCCGATTCAGCGAATTGTGAGTCTTACACAACTCAGAATAATATGAAAGATATATAGAAATGAAGTAGAGATATGTGTGAACCTAGCTGTGGTCTCCGATCACTTGTACGACGAGATAGTCCTAATTAGGAAAGTGTGAAAGTTCGGCGCCGAACAATAAGATTCTCGAGTATAAGGATAATTCCTAGTGGCTTTTCTCTGTGGGATTCAAATGGAATTGTCTAATTGTCTCTAGATACATTCTCAGTATTTAAAGAAAATGGAAAATTGTTTGTAATCTGAAATAAGATGGAGTGAAAATAGAAGGTGGCCTAATGCAGCCGTATGCAGGATATATGCGTGACTGCGTGGATTTTTTGGTATAGGAAAATACTTAGGGAAAAAATTATGGTCATAGGGGGAAACAGAAATAGAATGTATATCAAAAAAATGCTTGTGCCAAGTTACTTGTGCCTCTACCAATTCCAGACGGCGGCACGGGTCTCGGTGTTAAGGTATGTGGCCATGCAGGTGGTATCTGCCAGAATGTGCTCCTAAAATCACGAAAATATTCGTGTATGTGCTTTGAATGGTCTTCAATCTTGCTGCAAAATATCATGGTGATGGGGTTGAAAGTGGTGGAGATATGTGGGTTTTAGTGTTAAAATATATGCATATAATTCAGGATAACTGCCAATTTACAACAGGTCATTGGGGGCTAGCGCTTTTGACATGTTTTCTCCTCTGAATCACCACCACCCCCACCACCATTCTGACCCATACCCTGCTTTTCTTACCGATGGGCTACGAAATGGACGAAGAAATGTGCCAGCTCAAGGAACGTTGTGTTAAGCGGCAACAAGAATGCGCCAAAAAACTTCACAAGGAGCGGAAAGAAGCAGAGGAGCGGGCGCAGAGGCAGAAGGAGGCCAAGGAGGAGGAAGAGTGGAGGAGTAGGGAGTTGAGGGAGAAGGGCAGGTGAGGAAGGAGCAGGAGGAGTGGGAGGAGCGGGAGGAATGGGAGCGAGCCAAGAAGGCTCAGAAAGCGGCTGAGGAGACAACACCGGCCAAGGCTGCGGATACGGCGGCCAAGACACCAGCAGTGGGGGCTGCTCCAACAACCCCAGGTGAACCAGTGGCGATGCCGGCCAACCCGGTCGAAGCAAGCCATACTGCCCATGCACAGAAGGTGCATCTGATGTTGAGAAGGGTGGTCCCAAGCTGAGGAAAGAATGCCGAGGTGGGGCCTAGTACATGTGGAGGGGCAGCAAGGGTGCCCAAGGTGAGTAACCGAGGTTATACCTTGGTAATTTTGTACTTATGTTTTTCTTTTTTAGGGTAAAGCGAAAGTGGCCAAGCCTTGGGAGACAAACAAGGAGCTGTGCAATGCCTGCATAAGGCGTGAAGCGGAGTGCATGGGGTCGGGCATGGGTGCAACCTGTGCCCAGTGCAAAGCAAGGAAGGTGCGGTGTTCCCTGGCAGAGGGAAAGAAGTGGAGTTGCAAGGTGATCTTGGACTCTGATGAGGAGGAGGAACAGCCAAAGGTAAAGCGGCCGAGGGGAGGGGTGAAGCCTAGCATGGGCCGGCTGTCAGTTGAGGTGCCTGAGAAGGGGCCCTCGTTCTTCAGTCGGTTGGTCTCCTGTGTGGAGACGATTACTTTCCTTTATGAGAGGCAAGTAGAGGCGAGCGAGAGGCAGGCCAAGGTGGCCAAGCAACAGGCATTGGCCTTGGAGATGATGGCTGGGTCTATTGGCTGAGTGGCTTTGGTTTGGGTGCATGGGCCCGGTTCGGTTCAGGGTGATGATGAGGAGGATAAGGGTGGTGAAGATGGGGATGGAGAGGATGAAACAATGGAGTAAATGATGTAAAATAGAAAATGTATTAAAGATCAAAAATGTAAAAATGGTTGAAAATTGAACAAAGTGAACTGAGCCGAACATAAGAGTGAGAGTGAGATGTAAGAGAAATGACAAGTGAGATGTGCTGAGGTTCAGGTGTGTTTTGGTTGAGAAGAGTAGGAAGGATTTGTACATAGATTGACCATTGATAGCTAGGAAAATAGACCATGAGTAAAAAATAAAATAAAAGAAAACTGAATCATATCAGGGGGACCATGGTCCTGGCTTAGCAGGGTAGGCAGAGTGGAATTTGGCAATGATCTCAGGTGCATGACCGAGTTTGGTAGCAAGCATCCATGATGTCTCTTCATCGGTGCCTTCATAACCAGCCCAGCGGACCAGGTAAAGGAGGTTACAGGGTCTTTGGCATCGGTCTACCTTTGAATCAAGAATTTCGGCTATCTCGTACTTGATTTCACCTTCAATTTTGACAGGCAGAGGAGGATCCTGGACTCGGTTGGGTATAATGTTAGGAGTTTCAGGTTCGAGCATTGAGACGTGGAAGACAGGGTGTACTGCCCGCATGTTGTCAGGCAGCTGAAGAATGTAGGAACAACTACCAGCTGTGGCTATGACTTCGAAGGGGCCAAGATATTTTTTGGCGAGCTTCTTCGTTGGCCAAGTAGTTCAGAAGAATTGTGCTTTGACAAAAGCTGAGGAACCAATCGTGAATTCAGGAGCGGGGAGTTGCCAAGAGTCAACCAATGTCTGATACCGAGATTGAGCGTGACTGATTTGCTCTTTCAGGACTTCATGAAGTTGGCCTAGGTCGACAGCAAACTCGTGAGCTCAGGAGGATGCGAGGTCTCATTCAGGGTGAACTGTGAGGTTAGGGTGATGTCCCTTGTTAGCAAAGAAAGGAGAGATGCCAGTAGTAGCGTTTGGGGCATTGTTGTAAGCAAATTTGGCTAGTGGTAACAGTTCGGACCAGTTGTCCTGTTGGTAGTTGCAATAGACTCATAGATATTGTTCCAGGGTTTGATTTACATGTTCAGTTTGACCATTGGCTTCAGGATGATAGCCTGAGGTGAAGTGTAAATGCATGTCAAGGGCTTTACCGAGTGACCTGAAGAAATGAGAAATGAATTTGCTTCCTCGGTCAGATGTTACATGACTCGGTATGCCATGTTTCGAAAAGACATGAAGCACAAACAGTTTCGCTAGTTCGGCCAAGGTAATCATGTCAACTGTAGGAATAAAAATACTTTGTTTAGTGAGTCTGCAGACTATTACCAGAATAGAAGTGAATCCCAAGGACGGAGGGAGTTGTTCGATGAAATCCATTGAAATGGAATTCCATGGTCGTTCTGGGATCGGTAGTTGCTTCAGAAAGCCGTAGGGTTTGTGTTGCTGTGATTTGGAACACATACATGTGGTGCATGACTTGCAGAAATCGACAACCAAAGTATGAAGGCCTGGCCAAGTGTATTCTCGGCGAATGAGAGCCAACGTCTTGTTTTGACCAAAGTGACCTGAGAGTACATGATCATGTTTATACTGAAGTACTTGTAGTCTGAGGTTGTTGGTTTCAGGTACGTATATGCGGTTGTCCAGTCGAAGAAATCCATCTTCAGTGTGCGTCCACCTCAGGTTTGGTTTTGGGTCTGGACTGAGATGTTGCGATGCTAAGGGATCTGTGGGAAGTGCAGATAGGATATCAGAATGAAGTGTTTCAGAGTCCATGATGATGCTTGCTCAAAGAGCCGGGATGATGAGTTGAGTCGCACAAAGTGATTCTACTAGTTGTGAGGATGTGAAGATTGGCTGAAGGTTTTGCAGGTTGATGGTTCCATAGTCGCTACCTCCCTCTTTTAGGTAGACATCCCAACATCTAGTTAAAGCATCTGGTTTAGTACCAAGCTTACCGGGATGGAACCGTATAGTGAGGTTGAATTGAGATAGATATTCAGACCAACGAGCCTGCTGATGGGTCAACACTTTAGTGGTAGAAAAATACTCAAGGTTTTTATGGTTGGTAACAACATCTACTGGTTCGGCTGAGCCTTCCAGATAGTGTTGCCAACGTTTGAAAGCCTCAAAGATTGCTAACAACTCTTTATCGTGCACATCGTAATTGAGCTCTGGACCTGAAAAGGTTTGAGAGTGAAAGGTTACTGGATGAATTTCATCTTCAGAGTTTATGATGGAAAGGATAGCTGCGAGAGCATAATCCGAAGCATCAGTTTCCACAACTATAGTTCGGTCAGGTTCCCAATGTGTAAGGATGGGTGCTGAGGTAAAGGCAGCCTTGAGGAAGTCAAAAGACTTTTGACAGTCTTCAGTCCACGCCCAGGGTGTGCCCTTACGAATTAGGCAAGTGAGGGGGATGGTGATGTCTGAGTAATTGAAAATAAAATGATGATAAAAATTAGCGAAGCCGAGGAAGTGTCATAATTTCTCCACTCCTCCCCTTTCTATTACTTGTTATTGGACTCCGCTACTCCGCCAAACTATATGTACAGTTCTTAGGTAATTAGTTAAAGCTCAGTCTTGAGCTGGTCAATACACCGACAAGTATCATTGCTCATTTCCCTCTTCCGCTCCTAAGTATTGAAGCTCTTGTTGTTGCTGACAGGAAGGACTGAACGTCTTTAACTTTTCTCGGCTTGGGCCATTCACAAATGGTTTTGACCTTTTCTTCAGCCATAGTGAGTCCATCAGTTCGGAGAATGTAACCGAGGAATTCGACCAAATTTTTGTGCCATTTGCATTTGCTAGCTTCAGCATATAGGCCGTGTTTTCTGAGCCATCATAATAATTCACGGATGTGTTCTCGGTGCTGTTCGATAGTGTCAGAATAGACCAATATATCGTCAATATATGCGACTGTGCAATGATCTAATAGGTCACCGAGGATGTCATTCATAAACCTTTGAAAAGCTACAGGTGCGTTGGACAAGCTGAAAGGCATGACCAACCATTCATACAACCCATAGCAAGTCTTGAATGCCGTTTTCCACTCATCACCTTTGGTGATTTGGATTAAATGGAACACGTGCTGAAGATCAATTTTAGAGTAGAGTCAAGCCTTGCGAGGGGTGTCCAAAAGATCCAAAATGAGTGGGAGCAGGTAGTGATCTTTCTTGGTTACTTTGTTGAGTGCCCAGAAGTCAACACATAGCCAAAGCGAGCTGTCTTTTTTACAGACAAACAGGATTGGTGCGCCATATGAAGACATAGAGGACCGGATAAATCCCATGTTCAGATGTTTGTCTAAAAATGTGCAGAGAGCTTCTAGTTCTGATTTTGACAGGGAGTACAGAGGTGGATGAGGCATCTTTGCACCATCTTCCAGGGTGATCTTGAGATCGTAAGGTCAATGTGGTCCTAGAGTTTCAGCTTTTGCTTTGCTGAAGACATCCACGAAGTCATGGTATTCTTCTGGGACATTTTCTAGGTTGACCAAAACGGATGGAGCGGAGGGGACCTTAGCCGACCGAGCCAAAGGAGTGTCGATGGCTGAGAGGTCTAGCCGAAAAACCTGCAAACCTTCTAGCTTGCAAGCACACGCAAATGTGGCGGCATTAACCAGGGCTATATGCGGAGCTTCCAGCTTTCGGGTGGATCCAGACTCGGGCAAGGGTGAGGCAGTGCAAGCTGGCTCGGCCGATGCCTTCAGGACGTCCATAGACTCCATAGAGGTGGTTTGGAATGTAATACTGCCCAGTACCCAGTCAATCAACGGATTGTATTGGGTGAGCCAGT